>JANHGN010012803.1:0-28625 GCA_024605025.1 Megaceryle maxima
ACCATGAACACTCCCCCCCCATACCCTTCAGCGTAATAACTGACAGGAATGATTTTCTATCAAAAAAACTTCCCTTTCTCCCTCTTTTTTTTTTTTTTTTTTTTTTAGCATACTACATTTTCTAATGATAGAATAAAATGTGTACTTTTTTTGGTAGAAAATGAGCAAGACATCTGAACCAAAGACCTTTAAAATGAATGGAAGGATCGCTGTTAACCTTCCAAGGATCTCAAATGAATCCTTCCGTGCTTTCACTGACAGGGAGACCCTAAGAAATTTACCTTTTAAGTTGTATTCAGCTTTTAAACCCTTGCATGTCAGTGAGCAGCAGAACTACTTGCTATTGAAAGGTCATATGTAATTTCCAACAGATCTGAGGCCTCAAATATGAAATGGAATGTAAGAAAGTATCTTTTCTTCAAGAGCCTTTATATTAAAACTCAGTTTTAAAATGCTTATTGCTGACAGAAAAACAAGGACAATGGTGCAACTGAGTAAGGCTTACTATAGAGTCTATACTGTTACATTTGTCTACCTCCTCCAACTGCAGTTTGTATTTTTTTTCCTTACTTAATTCCTAGCTTGTCCGTGGCTTGTTTATAGAATTTACCCAGGGATGCTTAGGGCACCCATTTGCTTTTATCTCTCCATTAGTGCTAAAAAGTAAAATCAAATGATTGGTATAAATAGCCTCTCTTGGCTTGACTTGAAAACTGACCTAGAAAGTAAAGCAATAACAAACTGCAAGCAACAGCTTTTAACGGGACTGTTTCACATCTGCTCGCTTATAGAAGTTAACCACATCACAAGTCAGCCCAGTCTCCCAAAGAAAATTAAATCGCCCCCCAGTTGTGTTCTAAACAGACGGGTACTTGAGATGTGTTTGCAGGGTGCCTTCCCTCCGAAAGCTGAAACTCTTACAGCCCTTCTTACAGCCCTGTAGAGTCACTACTAATGTGCCTCTGTAGCATTGCGGGTTTTCTTTTGCTGCCTGTCTTTAAAACCAATTGTCCGACAAAGAGAAGTGATTGTGTGTATTTACAGCTCCAGGAGGAGCCCATTTGCCTACCCTTTTCTTCTCCTCCTCTCCACCAACCCACACCCTTCCTGCCAGGTATTCTGCCCAAGGGGAAGGCCTTTTCTTCCTCTTTTACGGGCCAAATATTTAATTGCTAAAGGAAAACTTTTTTTTCCTTTTTTTCAAATTTGCCTTTTCAACACCTCCGGGAAACTTAAAACTTTCATCAAAGAAGGTGTTTTCCTTTTACTGAAGCTAATGGAAATAACTGTCTGATCTTCTTCATTGTAATTTGAATTACCAGAGTGGTGGGAATGGGCCAAAATAATTACTATCTGAAAACTGCCTAGTGCATTGCAAGATGAAATAACTAATAGGTTTTAAGGCTGTGGAGAGAAAAAAAAGCAATATAATCTTCTGGTCTGCTTTATTTCATACTGTATAAAGGAGATCCCTTAAAGCTAAACCATTTCCCGGACATCACTGTTAAACATTTTTAGAAAGATAAACGATCCTTGTGCTTCTGTGAGAGTCTGACAGCAGCTCCCTCAGTCTGCAGCTTCAGCGGGAGCAGTGAGAACCTCAGGATTTATGGCCACAGCCCATTCCTGGAGGCAGTGCTGCCAGGCGAAATATTTTGCCTGGTCAGGGTTGAGACTGCTCACACTATGGTTGTGGTTTTTTATTTATGTATATATCTTTAATTTTCATAAGTAAATGGGATCTTTTGATCTGCTGGACCATTAAACCAGCACCTTCCTATCCTGAAAATGCTAATTAATTGTCTATCACATCCATTTGAAAAGAAATTAGCTTTAGCTGGGAACTGTTTAGCTGCTAGTGTTTCCTATGACACCTATTACAAAATCTCTTTGGTGTTCTTAACTTGATCATTACTTGCATTTTTCATATACCTGCCTTAGAGATTGTACAGTCTTCCTTCCCAGGATCCACAGACTGTTGTCAGCTTCCATTAACTTACTGTAAATCTCTCAGTATTTTTCTCTCAACCCTTAGATCCTTGAATCGTATGATTGTGAGAAGCTTAGCTTTCCATTACAAAACTGGTTTTAGCATACATGGCTGCCAGTGAAGCTTGAAGACCTGTATCCTATGGGCTTCAAAACCAAAAAGCAAATAAAATATTTCCCATGTATTTAAAAATAATAGAAAAAAACCCTTCAATCCTGAAGAAAATCCTCTACGTTGGGGCAGTATAATTTCTGACTGGTTCAGGCTGATGATACTGAGGAGGAGAGGTACCAGTAAAAGTACAGCAGCAGAGCTGCCCGTGTGACTTCAAGCAGCAGTAAGCAGGTAACAGAGAAGGAGGAAGTAGTTCAGGAGGGACAGATATTTTTGCACAGAAGACTACTGTCCTGTTAAAGTGCGTATAAGAAATTTGTTTTAAAGCCCAGATGTTTCCAGTGGGTGCCTTATCAGAAAATACCGAGCTGGAATAATATAATAGCATCACTCACAATGTGGAGGATTGATGCAGAATAGAAACCTCATCACCTAATGGCTTTTATGCCCAAAGAACAAAGCCTCAGTAGCCTGGCTTCCAAATCTTAGGAGATCTGGAAAGCATTTCTAAGGCTTAAAAAAATCTACTGATTTTCTTTTTCTGCTAACCTGTCAAATTGTGGTTTGAATCCAGTTTTATACAAGCACTCGTGACATCCTGTGTCAGAGCTCCTTATTTAGTTACATTTTTCCAAATCTTTCCTTTTCTTTTGTTTAAACAAACAAAAAGATGTTTTCTTTTTTTTGGTACTCTGAAAAACACTTGGTTGATTCTTGCATAGTCTGTGGAAGTCACAGACTTTAATTAATTTCAGGAATCTTTGATTAACTTAGATTTTAATTCTGAAAACTGATTACATAGATGCTTTTTTTTTTTTTTTCCTGAAAACTTGACAGAGGAAGCAAAGGGTTTGGAGATTCCTGTAATTTTTTTTTTTTTTTTGAATGTGGGGAGTAAGGATTTAATTGAAAATTTTGTGGTGTTTCTTGTGGTAGTAGGGTTGTAGATTCTGGGCTACTGCGATGATCTGAATTTTGGTCACTTGATCAACTTTTAGCACAATAAGTTTGTATGTGTTTCAAAGTTTGAGTCTTCAAAGATTACATATATGCCTCAGTCTTAAGGAGACTTTCCCCTGCACTTGCTGGGGAAGGTCTCTACTGAGTCAAGCAGCTGAAGCAACAGAAGGATCACTCTCTTATATGGGCAATTGCCTGCTATCTGGACCCATCAACGAGAGAAGTGTATCTGTGCAATAAGAAATCTATCTCAGTTTATCTGAGAGCAAAGATGACTTGCCATTTGCAAGAAAATGAAGAGTGTGACTTAGATATGACAAAAAGATAGAAACTGTATTGCCAGAAAAAGAGAAACTTGACATGACAGGGATTTACCTGCTACCTGGCACCATCTGAGCAATGGGAGATGGGATCTGCAAGCAGAAAGCGAGGCAGACTTTATGTGATGAGAAGGGTGGTGTTTCATTTGGAAGAGAAGGCAAGGGACTAAGACATTTGGGAAAGCCAGGAGTAAATAGACTCCAGAGCAAGTGCTTGCCAAGGCACACCTCCCTCTGGGTTTTGGACTGGGACTGAAGATCCCAGATTTATGCCCTACCCAAATGATGCCATTACTGCAGCCTCTGGTGAAAAGCACCTATCAGCAATGTGCGGAGTCAGGCAGAGGATGAAAACCAAGATTATTCCTTGTTTTTTCAAGTGGCAGAGGACTGCTGCGTGGAGCTAAGGTACAGTTCTTCTCGTAATGCCCCTTAATGCAATTTGGTGGTTTGTTTCCTTTTCTTAACAGGAAACACACACCCCAAACCAATATTGTTAAAGGATTGCTGAGATTAAGACTCTTAAACTAGGAAATACTTGAATAATTTGCACAATCTTTGTTCAGTCTTCTCGTTCAGCTGCCTTATGAAAACTGTTGATGGTGAGATTCATTTCCCCATGTTCTGTTTTGGGCACCAAGGGGACTGGACTGCCTTGGTGGCGGCTGAGAGCTGTGTCTGCTGCTTCTGTGCACCAGGTGACACGATGAAAGGTTTCACCTACCTGAAGTTTTTCACTCTGTTCTGTTTCAACTTTGTTTCGCTGAATTGAAGATGACAATTAATGCATACCAGTGCTAAGTAATATTTCTGGAATGTATGATCACTTTACTGACTACACTTTGCCCAACTTAATTAGAAAGAAATGGGCAGATTTTGAGAGAAATTTAAATGGTCTAGACAGAACTCAGTTTGCAGGAACTTACATTGGTTATCTAACACAGCTAACCTCTGTATATTTTGTCTAGTAAAGAAAGTTTCCAATAAAACTATGGATGCAATATTAGAAGAAATTGGTCAATAAGAGTGTAAGTAACAATGGTCTAAATGTAAAAAAAACAAGTACCCTATGATTTTGAAATTTTTTTTGTGTTGTTTTAAATAATGACTTAAAAGAGTGAGGGGAGAAAAAAAAAGTCCCTTTATTTTTTATTTGCTTCCATATCTGGGTAGAATGCATACCATGATGATGCATGCCATTTTCATCCATGCCAAGGCCATTTTCTCAGCTGAGACACATCATCATCATCTGTTCGACTACATCATGTGAATTGAAACTCATTTCAGCACCTGATTTCTCCACATACGGGGTGTGTAAATGGAAAAGTTTTGGGGAAAATGTATTTCTTTTGTGTCCTGTTCTCTGGACACTAAGTAAAGCATGCAAGTGTTTGGTCTGGAGGCTGTCAGAAAATGTCAGCTGCCACTCGATGTAAGAGTGTTGATATAAATACCAGGAACGCTCTTCTGTGATGATACAACCACCCTTGTTTTTGCAGGGTATCAGAAACATACCTCCAAGTCTTTGCTATCAAAAGTGAATTTCAGATGGTAATTGCTTGTGCTCATTCTTCAGTCTGTTCCCCTCAATTTACAAATTAAAGTACCATCCTGGGCAAGTGCTGTTGGCTAACTGTGTACTTTCACACAGGAAAGTTTTTATCCTTTCTCTTTGCTCAACACTTCTACGTTGTTGCCGAGTACAGACACAAGTTTCTAGTCGTAAATTACCTGGTCTCTTGTTATTCATGAAACTGCTGATGAAGCTACGTGTGGGAGGGAGGGGGGGGACATGAGCCACCACCTCCTACTAACGTTTAGCTTTTTTGTTTTAAAGCTTCTATTTTTGTAAATTCTAACGGGCAAAGTCCCCAAACGGGTTTGTTATTATTTCGTTGTTTTGCTTTCTCTGGCTTAGGATGCACCGGACCTTGACGACTGAAGCCGGCGCCCGGCGAAGCGCCCGGACCCGTCCGCCGTACCGCCTACGGCAGGCAGCGGCCCCCGTGGGGGCTCTCGCTGTCCAGGAGAGGGCAGCGGCAGCCCCGGCCCGGCCGGCTCTGGGCCGCCGGAGCGCTGAAGGCTGGCAGCCCCCGGCCCCGCCCGGCCCCCGCCGCCGGGGAGGAGCGTTGCCCCGCCGCCGCCGTGCCTTTGTCTCACCGCTCAGACACCCGGAGCTGGTACCCCCCCCCCAGCGCAGCCCCCCTTCCCCGTAGGGAGGAGCGGCGGAAAGCTTCCGCAGGCTCACACGAGCGCGGGGGCGGGGAACGACCCGACACGACCATGAGGGGCGCGGGCCCTTCCCCACCGGCCCGCCCTGCCAGGGTCCCGGCGCCCCGCCTCCGCGCCCCACAGGGGCCGTCGGGCTGCCCCTGACTGACGGCCGGGAGGCGGGCGGCAGCCGGGGCCGGGCGAGAGGCTGCCGCTGCGGCTCGTCGGCGGGAGGCGAGGCGAGGAGCGGAGCGGGCGGGCGGGCAATGCGCTGCCGCAGCTCCGTCTCGGCGCAGGCGGCAGCCTTGTGCAATCAATATGGCTGCGTGCGCCCGCGAATGAAAGGAGGCGCTTGCAGCTGAAGCCGTCTCCCCCACCCCCCTTCTCGCCCCGCGGCCGTGTGGCCTGTAGCGAGCGGAGAAGTTGTTCGGGCTGCCCCGCGGGGGGGTGGGGGGTGGCCGGGAGGCTGTGGCGGTGGCTCTTCCAGCAGCTCCTGTTCCCGGCTGTTCTCCTCCCGGCGGCAGAGGAAAGGAGAAGTTGCTTCGCTTCCCGGGGGGCGCGGAAGGGCGGCGAGAGGGGCGCCAGAGGAAGAGGAGCAGCAGCTCCTGACGGCAGCTGGCTCCCCGTCTGCCTGACGAGGACTGTGGCGGCGGCAGCTCCCGGCCCGCAGGAGGAAGAGTCAAGACCGTCATCGGCCCAGGTCCTGTCCGAGGTCCGCGCCTCTTCCCCAGGACGAAGTTTAGCCGGCGGCTGCTGCAGGGGCGCCGGCTGCTGGAGGAGGGCGGCCAGCGGTGCCCTGCCTCGGGCCGCGCCTCCCCGGGGGCGGCAGTGGCCGATCACGGCCCCGGCGGGTGAAGTTTGGCCGGCGGCGGCCTGCTGCGGCCATGGAACCGAAGCACAAGGAGCTGCTCGCCCAGTGCCGCCAAAGCCTGGCGCAGGCCATGACCGAGGTAGACAAGGTGGTGGAGCTGCTGGAGGCCGCCGGCGCCCTCGGCCCCCGCGACATGCGCGACCTGGAGGCGGCGGGCGGCGGAAAGGCCGAGCTCCTCATCACCCTGCTGTTGGCTAAGGAGCGGGACCATTTCCAGGACCTCCGGGTGGCCCTGGAGAAGACTCAGCCACACCTGCTCTCCATCCTCTACCTGAACGGCGTGGCGGGGGCGCCGGCGGCGTCCGAGACGGCCGGTGAGTGGGGCCGGTGGGCGCGGGGCCCGGGGAAGGTGCGGAGGAGGAGGGCAGCGGCTGCCCCCGCCCACCCCCGCTGGGGTAGGGGAGCGGCTGGGCAGCGCAGGCCCCTCGGGGCCCCCCTTCCTGAAGGTGGGAAAGGAGCGGGGGTCCTTCTTGTCCGGGGGTAGAACTCTCCCATCTTTGCATTTGGGCTCTCCCGTTCTTGTTTTGTGCTTCTGGCCCTTTCTTTTCTGTCCGGCGCGCTGGTCCTGGTCCCCGAGAGGTGCCGCGGATGCTGCTGCACGGTGCTCTTAGGAGAGGCCCCCCCAGCCTGATTCTTGATGTGCCTCCAACTCCCTGAAGCCGGCTGGGGGAGAGAGAAAACCGTACCCAAAGGGGTTTTCCTTCCGTGAGCTCCGCTGGGGCCGCCGATGCTGTTCAACAGTTGTTTCTTGACTGTGAAACTCCCCCCTGCAGCCAGTCTGGGGGAATAGGCTAGCTGGCAGAACTTCAACAGATGCGCGTTTGAATAAATATTATAACTTTATTTCTTTAGACAAACATATGTTTGTTTAAGGCTGTATTATTGTAACTCTTCTTGGTGTTTACAGCAGGAAAACAAATGATTTAACTGAAAATCCAGATGAAAAGAATCTGAGTGTAAATCCCCTTCTTAAGTAAGTTGGGCTTTGACCCACAGGTGTTCTATGTTCCCTTCTACAGAACAAGGCGCAGTCTACTCTTACGTGGACAATAGCAGGCTTTCAAAAAAGTAAGAAAAATATTTGGTGATGATATGTAAAGCCTTGAAAGTACAGTTGTTTCTAGGTGAGAAGTACTTCATTTGAAGTAAATGGTAATTTTGTATTATAGACAAGGAATATGCAGTTGTCCCGGTGATGTGTAGGTATTCTCTTCCCGTGTGTGTCCAAGCTGACTGATGCAGAAATGTGGAGTCTTTTTGGTTTTATTTCCAGATTTGGGAATTACGTTAACTACCTGTTTAAGGAACTGCATTGGGAGGACTACCAAACGATACCATTTCTTTAAGAAAATAAAACCTTTTGAGAGCTGTTTCCATCTGGGAAACAGCGATTGCATGTGCAATTGCACTGTGTACTCTGCCTTTATTTGAATTATGCTGTCGATGGTAGGAGTTTGGTAAACACACAAAAAAATTGTGTGAGGTTCTTATGTTTTGGGTTTTTTTATCAGCATGTTATAGTGTATGGCCTTTTGTAATGAATATATGGCAGGACTTCATAGGATGGGAAATAATGGACTAACAATAGACCTCAACACTTTTAATGTTATGTGGCCTAACTTCGATAGGAGATGAGGGCACGCGATGCCTTTCAGAATAGGTCCCGTGATGTTTTTGTATGATTAGATTAATACTCGGTCTCATCTTGTTGAGAAGATGTTATTAATGGTTTTGGGCTACTGATGTGTCCTAGTCTTAAAAACCAAGGTGTTAAAAGTGAATGGCAGGAAAAAATGAAGTAGATGCTGGGTATATATAGTATTGCTCTTTATTTTTAAAATACAAGTTGGAAGTGCAAAATACCTCACAACACTGACCTCTCAAAAGGGAATGTAGTTTGATTGGCAAAATTAACTATATCCTTCTTGACCAAATGTGTTTGTAAGGCTCATTCGAGTTAAATTAACATCTGTGTGAGGAAGGACGTTCCTCTGATGTGATGGGTTTCAAAATGTTGTTTTCATTTATCAGTAGTAATAAAGAGCTAACTTTGAGAGTTGTGGTTTTCTAAACACGTTCATTGCAAGGGAAACAAGTTAGTACGCAGGTCATTGCTAACAGTGAGTTTAAGAATAAACCATAATGCACACAGGAGGTTAAAGACTTGAGCCTTCAAACGCTGTTCTGTCTATTCCAACTTTATTCCCCTGAGGAGGTCTCATGGTAACTAGCTGCTTACGTGCCCACTGAACACCTCTGAAAAATCTGGGTCTGCGCGGGAGTTTGTCCTGGATGCATTACATACAGAGTTAATGATTGAGGGTAACTGCAGCAGAAGGGTTCTTGTTTGAACCTCTGTTCAGATGCAGTGGGGTTTTACTCTAGGATTTCTCTTTAGGAAGTCTGACCGCTCATCTGCTCTTCTCTTGCCATTTAAGACGTTTTACTCCTTTTCACTGGGGATGTTGAAGGCTGCTGAGTCCAATTGCTTTTTGTGTAGTAGCAAACTGTAAACACGGTAGCAAGGAGAACTATTGGCCTCTATATTTAAAATCCTTAAATGAAATGGTCCTCAGCCTGTGTTATGTAAAACGTCTTTAGTCTGGAAGGCAAAAAATATCTATCTTAACCATGCCTTTAACTGAACCTGTCCAGTTGAATGAGTTTTTAAAATTAACATTACTATGTGAAAAAAATGATAGTTTATAGGGGTACCCTTAATTATAATATTGATTGGAAGAAGAGGCTAATATAAATTCATCCCATCAGTGCTTGTTGGAGATGAAAATTATTTGCCACCAGTAACTTCGTTTGCCCATTTCCTTCTCCAGTGTGCTGTTATGGTGAGGGAAATGGGGAGATAATCGGTAACGGAATGTTGTTCAAAGTTGCTGAATTCAGCATACAATCAGTCTGCTTACTGCACTAGCACGAGTGATTTCCCCTTCAGCTTTAATGTACACAATGTGTACCATTACTGTGTGTTTTACTTTCTGCTTTCTTCCTTCTCATTTTAAATATTGTCTCCTATTGGATCTTAAAGGTGACACACAGACATGGATGCAAACTCAGGCTGTTTACTTATACCAGCAGTTCTTGTGGCTGGCTGGACAGTGATGCTTTTCTAGGTATTTATCTACACAACACGGAGGGGAAGTAAACAGCTGGTCTCACTGCTAAAGGAAAAGAACTGGGGTCCTAGTAACTGCTGAAAGACTTCCAGTATAGATAACTCGGCCTTTATGTTACAAGGAACTTGGTTTTCTTTGCAGAATTTCCCCTAGTTTAGTTCCCATTTAAATATACTTGTGTTCTGTAGTAGCTTATAATTGCTTGTTTTAAACCTAAACCTGTATAGTGGTTTGCGGATCACAGTTTCTCTCGTAAAATGTATATTTTTTTAGGCTTGTTTTGTTTCTGTTTTGAGATTAGTGTGCCTGACAGTGTTAGTAATAGAGTGCAGATTCTCTCGGGAAACTACCATCTGTCAAAGCAGAAGCCTAACAAAGTGGGGTTTGCTCTGTTTCACTTAGTCATGTTTAGAGACGCTGGTCCTGCCTTGAGTAAGACCTTTGATTACTACATCAGCTTTTGTGTAAGCGTTTCTGGGAGAAGTTGACTCTGTCCATGTGAAAGTGACTGCCTCAATTAAAATCTCCCAGTACTTTTCACAGGGACTTTTAAGTAGCGTGCCAAGTACTTTATGTTGGGGTGAACTGATGGGTTGTTATTAAATAGAATAATATATCTCCTCTAATGTGGAAATAAATGACTTTTGAGCATTCAGTTATCTCTTAAATATTTTGCTAAGCAGATAATATTTCATTCTTACAGTTGATTTAATTTGAATTTTGTGACATAAAATTTGTCCAAGATGTGAATACAGTGGAAGATAACTTTGTGACAAGTACTATTAATGATGTGTTTTCTTTTCAGTGTAATGAAGGGGCTAAACCAGAAATCTAATGAGACTATGTAGGCTTTAGTGGCTTCAGATAATATGTTTTATGGTTTTGTGATATTAAAAAAAGGGGGGGGAGGGAAGGTGTAGTTGGTTGTCGAGCTTGGAATTTATTTCTGAGATGAACTTGTGGAGCTACAAAGGTACTCCCAGTGCTTTATCCTCAAGCTGAGTAGATGGTTAAACTTAAAAAAACTTCACAGCTGGTTTCACAACTATTAAATTTTAGGTTCACAGTGTCCTTTTGTATTAGCAGTTGGTCCCCTACTTTTCTCTATAGTTGGTGAGTTTACTTCTGTAAGCTTAACCATAGCATAAAAGCGCTTTTACTGTGAGGATTTTTCACCGTTTTGGATTTGAAAAGCTGAGCATGTTAGGCTGTTTTATTTAACAGTCTCAGTGTTGGAATTTGAATTTTAAAACGTCAAAATTTTAAAATCCAAATTGATTTTATTTTTAAAAAAGTCTTTAAGGGGGAAAGAAGGAAGGTGGTTGTAGATTGACTTTGAAAGTTTTCACTGTATTACTTACTAAGACTTTTTTTTTCATTACCTGTGTTTGGTCAGAGATCAAGTGTTAATTTCCAGTCCAAAAAGTAAATGTAGGCATTTATAGGAGTAGGAAAAAGTTAGAATTCAAACTTTTTAGAGGGATTATATCCACTTCCTTTCTCTGCTCTATATAAAAGGAGTTGTTTCAGACAGTATCTGATTTGAAGTCACAAAGCTTACTTTTAAATATTGCAAAGTGTTTCAACATATTTAAAAACAGACACAAAAGGCAAGCTCTGTATGTATGAATTTAGGAGATGGAGAGCTGGCACCCGCTTCTCTTGCTGGCAGCAGTGAGGAGACCCACAAGAAATGCAGTAGTTCCAGTGTTGTCCCTGAGGAGCTGGAAGTGTTTACTGCTCGGGGCTGGTGCTGGGGCCTCTGTGCTGTGCCACTTCTTCCCTGTGTTCCACCGGGTGTTGACCGGTCCCCTCGAAACACTGACTGGTGAGAGGAGCTCATGAGCAGGAGTGAGAACTTGAGCTAGTGAGGAGCCAAGAGACTGTAGGAAAGAAGGGTGTGAGATGTGGAGGCAGAATGTGGTGTCCTGTATGAGCAAGTGAGAAGAAATGGGAGCTCTGAAGGCTGTGGGGTGAGGTAGGGGATGAAGACAACAGACTTGCTCGGAGATGAGAAATAATGCTGGAAGTGTGTGTTCCCTGGGAAAGGAGAGGGGGAGAAACAAGGCAAAATTATACCAGCATAATTTACCGATTGAAGGACTGAACTGACAATTTTGCAATTAAGTACAATTTACACTCCCTTCTGCTGCTGAAAATTGAAGAGTAAGAGAAGTGGAGCAGTATGTCTGGGTTTTTCCAGACCTGTTATTAGCTCCCTGGTTAGCTTCACAATCCTGGTTACAGCATTTCTTAAACTGTGCAGATGAAAAAGCAGGCAATATTCTGAAGAAACATTAGAAGAAGCACAGGTCTTTGGCAGCACTGAGCACTAATTAAACCTGATAAAAGTATGCAGCTCTAGTTTTGCAGTACCTGTATATTCTGATGACGTCAGATTTGTGGTATTTCTTGGAATTGCCAGGCTAAAAAAGTGCAGGAAGTTTCCAGGAAGTGTCCGGAGGGGTATTCCCAATGTAATGTCTAATAGTAATGAATGGAAGCAGGCTCTCAATCCCAAAGAAGGAAATGCATGGTTTAGTAGTTCACGGATCCCAAGAGTGGTGGTTCTCAATTACGTTTTTGCTGTGCTCCAAGCGGGGGTGGAAAGAAAGCTGGCCACAGTAAACTCAAGAGGACATAGTTTTCATCAGTGTAGAATGAATAATATTTTTTTTGTAGTATCGGTGCCTGCAGCTATCAAGTTGCTTTGGGCACATGCAGGACAAATTACAGAAAAGGAGAGACTGATAAATTTTTAAGGGCTCTTCTAGCTGGTTACTTTTATGAGTATCTTGAAGTAGAACCAAAAATCTCACTTTCGGACATGATCAGTAAGAAAAGCCAATGACTTTCTGTGACTTGCTCCTTATTTATTTGTTAAAGTTAAAAGATCGCCTGTCTCTGAGGTTTCCCATCTTCACCTGATTAACTGCCGTTCTCAGTCTCACTGTTGTCTTGCAGCTTTAGCCAGTGTTGGGTGCTGAGGGATTTTTGAACCTCTGGTCTAGATAGTGAAGACTGCAGCCACCACAGGGGTAGTGACTTTGGGCTTTCCTGTTCTGTTAGCAGCCTGCAATTTCAGCTAAGGATTTTTTTTTATTTATTTTTTCCTTTGCTACTTGTTTTTAACACTTTGGGGATTTGCTCCTTGAGTAAGGAGCATTCCTTGCTCCTGTTACCGCTCTTTATTTTTCTCCCTTTAGTCCTAATTGTTCTTTCAGTTCTTTTATAGTATTACAATTCCTTTTTCAGACACCTGGTCATTAGAAAGATACCACTAAGTCTTGCTAAATTCCTTTTACTTTTCATGGTTTTTTTGGTTTTTTTTTTCTTCTGCTGTAAAATCTCAAGGACAGAGGCTTCATCTTTCAGAGCTCTTCAGTCTCCAGCACATTTTGGGTGTTAGTTTGAGGCAATTAGTTTCTGAGTGGATTTTTGCTTTGTTTTTGTTTTTTTCAATATAAACAATATTAAAATGCTGTATATCTAAGGAAGTGTTTTCACTTTATTATGAAGTCTTTATAGTATTGATCGTGATGGGGAAACTTGTTAGTGCGTATAACATTGTATGAAAATGTCTGTAGTAATAAAGTTGAGGCATCTAGGCTTCTGTGACTTAGCAAATTCTACCGAGTAGTCAGTGTTGAAACATTATTTGTGACCTTCAAAATGCAAGTCCTTGGCTGCTTTTTTTGTGAACAGTGATCATTTAGAACTGAATCATTCTGATGTAGAGCCGTAAATGTCACAGTGACTGAGCTTTGGCTTGAGGCTAACCAATACTTTTCTAAAGAAAGCATAAAAGAAGGATTCTGTCCCCGGAAGAGGTAAGTTTTGTTAATGCATCTTGGCTGTTGGAGCCCTGTTCTTCCAAAAGGGCTGTATTTTGGAGTTCAGTGTTACTCTGGTACATTAATTTTTGTCAATGCAAGATAGAATTCCTCAAGTATGGAAGGAGGCCCATAGTACTATAGCTTGGAAACCAGTTCAAATTACCTAGCACACGTTCACCGTATAATTGGTTTATTTGTATGCTTGCCATAGGTTGTGGTGCACCAGCAGGAGTTTTGCTGGTGACAGGTAGTAATACCAGCATCCCTTCCTGTTGTGGCTAACAAATAAGGTTAATTTGGGAGCTCCTGTTGCAAGCTGTTGTGCAAGAGGAGTCTGATATTCCTCAAGGCACCCTTTGCAGGCTTGAGAAGCTGGTGATAGCAGATGGGATACCTAGAATTGATTAATCTTGAAGAAGCTATTGGAAGCATCTGATCACTTGGGGTCAACCCTTGAAGATATTTTTCTTATCAATGTATGATTACTGGGAAATGGAGACTAACTTCATACAACTGGAAGGCCCTTCTTTCCCAAACTGGTGTCAGAGGAACTTAAGAGCATGTTGGGGGTTTTATATATATATAGCCTCCACCTTCTTCCTCACAACTTCTGGAGCTTCTAGTATCACAGTTGTGTTGAGTAGTATCACTGTGTTGAGTTGCGCAGCAGTTTGCTTCTACACAGCATGAATTAGTTTGTTTTGGAGAGCAGCTCTTTGTATATTTGGTTTTTGTTTGGGTGTTTTTTGGTGTTGGCCGATAAGGGATTTGAGCTTTAAATAGGCCATATTGCCCTCATGCAGAAGCTTTCCAGGCCTGCAACTGGCCTGTAACTAGAGAAAGAAAGCATGTGAGAACGTAAAACCATTAAGTGTTTCAGCTGGACAGTGGGAAGATTGGATAAAGAGAGGCAGTCAAGTTGGTTTTTGGCAAACAAAAACCAACACACAGTTAACACATTTGACAGTTTTGCACAGTTGACAATTTATTGTGTATTTGGATGATAAAACAAGAAACTCTCCTCCTCCCCACCCCCAAACCCTTCAAGCCAACATGCTTTACTTCGAAGTTAGCTTCCATAAAAATCCAGTTGCGAGTGTTCAGTCTTAGAATTCTTAATGCCTTGTGACAACTTCCTCGCCTCTCGTGCCTCCTCTCCTTTCACCTTGGCTTTTTATTCTACCTGTGTGTAATTGCTGATTCATGATCGTGCTTATTATTCAGGCACTTACCTTCCAGCATGTGAGTAATCCCTGTTTATTATGCATCAGGCATGTTCAATTGTTGGCAGGATCCAGGCCTTGCGTACTACGCTTTCTGGCTTAGACAATGTCTTCCTTAAAGTATCACCTGTACGTTTGGGCCTCAGGAAGTGAGGCCGATGGCTTTTTGCTTCTCAGTAGTGCTCCAAGTGGAGTTTGTGTGGGAAAACATAGCAGCACTGTAGGAAGGTACTTTCCTTGCTGATTGATGTAAAATGTAGTTGGAATTCTGGACTGTCTTGGTGAGGGTGAGCTATGTCCTGTTGCTGCTAGTGCACAAAAATCCTTGCTTTTCGAGTATATTATTTCTTTCCGAGATGGACAAGCCAGCAGGTGTGAGTGTGTGTGGTTTGCTTTAAGTGTCAGAACTTCTGGATTGGGGAAATAAAGCTGCTGTAGTAAGTATCCTTAGCAAAATTACCACACACAGCTGCTACATAGATGTTCACATGCTAGTTTAATAAGCATGAAACTATATTTATCTCCTTTATTGTTTCTGTTTCTTGTTTGTTGTCCTTGTGGATAGCTTTCTCTTGTTGCATGCTTTGGGGAAAAATAACTAATAGGAGATGGTTTTGAGATTCAGGTAACCATGTGATCTCTCTCTTTTGGAGCACTTAGATAATTTCAGGTCGTCTTTCTCACTTACAATCTTGTAGAAAGAGGGTTGATTGAGTTGTTGGGAGCTCTTCAACTAGAAGTTGACAGGAGATTGACAGATGTGGTTTCAGTGACTTCTTTTAGGAAAGCTTCTTGTTACACAGTTTGAAAGTTCTCTTAAGCACTTCATACATGTTCTTCGAACACTTGCAGTGATTTTTAAGAAGGTCTAGTTTGCATTTAGGTCATGATTACGTTCCCTTTTTCAGGTGGTGTGTGAGTGTGTGTTTAATGGTGGTGAAATCGGGTTATCTAAAGTGTTTTTGTTTAGAGATTTTTTTTTTTTTTTTTTTTTTTTTTTTTTGAGGCTGTATGCATTACCACAAAGAAAATATTCAGGTATTTTTTAACTTCTTAATCTTTAAAATAATCATGAATGCCCAGTCTGGTTTTCCCCTCCTGAATGCTTTTATGAGAAGGAGTGATGTTATTTGAGAGCTCATTTAACCTTTAATTGAAGATAGGGTGTGTTGCACTTTTAAGAGATTTGCTCTTTCAGTTTGTTAAAGGCCATTTAACTTAAGTAGGTGTGGTTAAAAATAATATAAAAAGCTTAAGTCTTAAAACAACAAACCCAAACAAACCCCTCCAATCAGTAAGCTGTCCCTTGTAACTGACCAGCTGGCTTCTTCTTGTCAGCTGCTCCACCATGTAGTTCTGGAGTTGGGCTAGACTTGGAATGTGCTATATGGGTAGCACCTGAATTTTAGCAGTAATAAAATCACAAAAAGCAGTACTAAATCCCATCAGCATCACAAAAGAGGTATTCTCAAGAGGGAATTCAGTTTGTTATACCGTTTTCATCTTCAAGTATTGGTATTTATTTTTCCCCTTTTAACACAAAGGAGCATTAAAAATGTAACTTTATTATCCAGTCCCTTTTAAACTTCTGTGACAGTGGTCCTTGGGATGCTCAGACTGCCTGTTTGTTTTCTCCCTGTTTAGATGGGGTTCCTGACAGCTTCCCTTTGCTGCTCTGACAGTGCCCAGGACAGCCTTTGGGTTTTTTGTTTGTTGTTTGGTATTTGTTTTGTTTTGGGTTTTTTTGTTGTTCTTGTTGGGTTTTTTTGTTTGTTTGTTTGTGGTTTTGTTTTGTTTTGTTTTTTACTGGAAAAATGTAAGTTTGTAAGGCTTCTAGTTGCCATTAGGGCATATTAGGAAAGGACACTTCCATGCTTTTTCTAAGATACATTGACTGTGCCTTTAGGTTAAGGGTCTGATGAGTCTGCTTTAACGGATTAAACCCAGCCCCTGCTGTTGAGTAATAGGAGGCTGATTTAGGTATAGACTGCAGACATGAACTTTGAGATATTTTTCTAAATTGCTGGCCTTGAAAATTTATAAGACAGCACTTTAAGGTACAGTATGCTAGCTCATAATTTGAATATGTTCATCTGCTACCCTGATTCATTAACCTTTTTTGGTTTTCTGGCTTTTTTTTGTGGTAGTCAGGAGTATTTTATGGGCTTCATTGCTGTAGCTAGCAGACCAGCTTTTTGACTGAGCAGGTAAAGGTTCCTTGGTAACACTGAGAAGCAGTTTGACGTACTGAGGTCAGAGATGCTTTCTACTTTGGGTTTTGAGGACTTGCTAGGATATCAGGAGTATTGGTATTCATATTGGTAATATGAAATAAATACAAGGAAGTCTTCATCTGGCCAGGCCAGTGGCAGTCCTGTTCTGTGCAAAGTTGTTCAGCTGAAACCTGTGTGTAATGTGTGCTGCACTGGAAGAAAACACCATGTGTAAATACTGAGCTGTGTTTCTATCTCTGGCTGTGTTATCTTCAGTGATACACTGTGCATACGTGACCTGCATAAAATTTCATTTGCCAGGGAGAATCCCATTATATTATTTAGAATGTCAAACCTCCATTTCATTTTACAGCCAACTGTAGTAAATTAAGTGCTTCAACAAGCCAGATTGTTAGTACGGTTTTGGTACAGAACTTCAACTCTTTTGGGGCCTCTGATTTCCTCCTTTGTAGTGATAACCAGAAGGTAAAGGCAGACGGGTGGAACTGGGAGGATTGCAGCAGGGCTGTTGTCTGGCTGCAGTGATGAGCAGTTTGCTGCGCATACTGTGCACAGTGTGCTCCTTTGGAAGGAATGTCAGGGCACTACACTGCATGTTACTCAGCATCACTGAGAAGGTAAAGTTTAGTTTTGTTTTGTTTTGTTTTTTTTAGCCAGTCTGTGCTGAAACAATCCAGTGTTGAGAGTTTATTGGTTTTGCTCTGAATCTGTTTAGTTTTCTCACGGGCACATGAGCCAGATCATCTCTGAAGGTTGTAGTAGCTGATACAGGGAATCCACATAAAATGGTCCGTGAATTAATTTTCATCAAATAATGCATTTAGATGTGTACATCTATGGATGGAAACTTTTAATACGGGCTGGTTTTGCAGTGAGAAACAATTTTTTTTGGGAAAAAAAAAATGTTTATATTGAAAGTCGATGATATTTTTAAAGACCATTTGTTATCAAAATAATTCGGCTTATTCCCACAGTGCATTTAAGAGAACAATAAAAAAATAACTCAACCCCAAATTAAGGTTTTGCTGAAGTATGATTTCATACGTTATCATTATTGTGCAAGACATGAACCCACAGTAATCACTGAAAGCATTTTATAGCACACCGTCATGAAAGAATAGCTTGTGAAAGATAATAAATGTGCCATGGTTACAGCTGCACAGTTCTGAGGAATAATTTCCTTGGTGTGATGACAGTGTTTTTTGGGTCATTGGTACTTTAGGATTTCTGACCTTGCAGATTAGACTATGAGACCTTGGCCTTTGATTTAGTTCTAACTGGTGTCAGATGTTGGATTGTATCTGTGTTTTATGTGGAATTCTTAGTATTAAACACGCTTTCTTTTCTAGATCTGTTTCAGAAAATCACTGAAAGTGTGCTTAATTTTCTTCATGATTTCAAGAGAACTTTGTTAGTTTATGGAGGATAGTCTCATTTGTCTGGCTAATCTCTGTTCACGTTTTTTTCGCTGTCCTTATATGTTTTTCAGTTTGCATGTGGTGTATTTTGAAGATAGGCTTCTCAGCTTTCCTGACTTTACAATAGTGGTGTTAGGGGACCTGTTAGGTGTGTGCACTATTCATGCAAGTTTGTGTATCTTAAAAGGTGATCAAATGGAGTATACTGTTTTAAGTGATTTCCTTAATTGTGCTTAATGCTACAGAATTTTTATCTAAACTTTTTTTTTTTTTTTTTGCATTGTTCTGCCCACTTCTTTCAGCAGTGTGATCTTAAATAGAGGTTATAATTATGATGAGAACTGTATGGAACATACATGATGAGAACAGTATGGAACTGTAAACTAAAGAACATAGGACATTAAAGAACATAGGAGTCTCTTCTGAGGTCTCCATTTTTTCTTTGTATAAGATAAATATATAAGAAAGTCTTTAAGGGAATGCAGTTTTGTCCTATTAAGAGATATCCTTATGTTAAGGACAGCTTCTTCAGTGAGAATCAAAAAGAATAAAGGTCAGTTAAACTTTTTTCAAAATGAAATAGATTCAGATTTGAAGAAATTGCATAGAATTGCAGACGTCTGAAGTTTATGTTAGGAACAGAACTGTGGCTAATGGAGTTGTTCTGAGCATTTGTAACTAAAGCTAATAAATAGGTGTGGCATGTTGGGAAGTTATAAGGAATCATCTGTGTCTGGCTCTTGGATTGCAAGGTACACCTGTGGCTAGGCATTTCCCAAAAGGATTTTTGAAAGTTCTTGAAGAAATAAAATTGTTCTTGAGTACTGTTATCCTGAACAAGAGTGATTTAGGGAAGTTATTCTTTCTGCTCCAACAGTTTTTTTGTGGTTTGTGGGTGTTTTAATAAGTGTGTTTGAAATATGTATGTCTGCAGCTTTCTGAATCTAAAATTTGAGTTTGTCAAAATGCTTATTCATATCACAGGTCTTGCTGAACTTTTTTTTCTTTTTAAAACTTAATTCAAAGCAAATGCTTTGTGGTTCTTTTTTTTTTTTATCATTATCTTAATTTTCTATCACCCTGGTGAAATTTACAGAGTTCTTTCTAAGCAGGAATTACCCAAAGTCTAGTTTTCATTAAGCATGGATTATCATGATGAAAGGTGTATAGAATTTAATTTTTCTTGTAACTTTTCTCAGATCAAGAATAGGGTTTACATAAAGTGACTTTGAGCTCTTGAAATTTTCATTCCATTGTCTCTATCAGATACAGTGCATATCTGCATTTTTGGCTGCAAGTGGCATCACAGGGAAAAGCTGTTAGTCTGAGTTTTCTAGATGGCTCTGTCTTCATTAAGAGTGAACTTGCTAATGCATAAGCTAAGTATGCTCATTTCACTCTAGTATAAAAAACAATTTCAGCTTCAAATAATGCTCTTAAAAATGGCCTTTTAGAGAAGCTTTTTTAGCCATTTTGTGGAGGTCTAAGTTGAACATCCAGCATTATTGATGTTAATTGCTCTGCCTTGGTTTTCCTAGTGCAAAAATTGGGAAAACAGAGTGGAGGTAAATGTTAGAATGATATTAATGGAATGACCACCTACAAAGGAGTCAGGGACTTGCACCATTGAGAAGAGGGAAAATATGTATTCAGAGCAGGATGTAAATAATGTATTGTTAATAAAGTATGAGGCAACTCATTGTAAGGATTCCTCTTTGTTATGAAAATCAGTTGGAGTTCCATAAAGGGAAGAAATCAGATCATAGGCAATTACATGTGCTTGCCTAATCCCTGAGTTTGTTAGCAGAGCTAGGTGACCACTCATAGACGTGGGTAGGGGGAAGGATTTAACAGTGTTTTAAATGTGCTTTGCAACTCAGGTGTTCCAGGAGCTCTGGGTCAGAGGAGAGCATGCCAGCCATCCTGGGCTTGGGGTCTTTCTGCTTTGTAGCATGGGTGGAGTGATGATGAGGTTTGTGGAGATTTAGGGTCAAGAGGTGGAGGAGGTGGCTAAGAGAAGTGAGACCAAACTTTCAACTTCCTCTGCAGTTGTGATTGTGAGTAATCCCCATTTCTTTTTAATACCAAGTTGATCAAGGTAGCTAAGATTATCCTCGCTACTAGTTAGAAGTTGCGTGACAAATTCCCTGACAGATAAAAGGACTGTTTAAAAAATCCCAACTTTTTTTACCAGTACTGTTGAAGTTGTTGCTGCCTTAGTAAAATACATCTGGTTTTGGCATATCAGCTTGGACAGAAAAATTAAAGATCAGGGTGTTTAAGCTGAAGTCCAGGGCTTGGGTATGGCCAGATAGGCAGTGATCCATAACTGAAGATGTGTGCGAATGCCCGCAACCCTAGCGTGTTCTTAACATGTGCCTTGCTATTGGATATTCCTCTGCAATTTATCTCACTTTACAAGTTCAGAATGGTGGCAAAATGCAGTTTTACACTTGGAGAGGATTGAAGCAGAAAAGGGAGGATTTAATCCTGAAGGACAGAAAGGAAGCTGGGACTGTGGTACCTACGCCAGCGCTCTGTTAAACAGTGCAGCACACAGAAATAGGAGTGCAATTGTTATTATTTTCATAATTAGGGACTTAAAATATGTGATGCAAACAAAAGCTAATATTAAAGTGCTGTGACTATCATAGTAGCTGTGTCTTCCTGGTATATTTTGACAAAAATAGCCTACCACCCAATACAAAGAAGAAATACAGGAAAGCCTGCAACCTCTCCCAGTGGCTTACTGCTGATGGACTTTGTAATTACATCTGTCTAACCTCCATCTGTACTCTGCATGGCTAGATGTTGGATTTAAGATTAATTGTGTGACAGAGAATCCTGGCTTACAGCTATATCTTAATTAGAATTTACAATCCACTTTACATAAATCTATCTGAAAACTCCTTTCTAAAAGAACACTGATTATAGGCCAAATGAAAACATTTTGATCTTTTTTAATAATTTGGGAGTAATATAAGTATATATAAATATATTCCCATGCCATCTGGTCTGTTTCTCTACTCATCTTACTCTAGGCTTCTGTCATCTTGCTTATTGCTCTTTGCCTTTTTAATTAGTAGGAAAAAAACAAATAGAAATTACTTTTCTGCGATCACAGTAGCATTTCAAAGAGTATTGAATGCTATGAGAAATAGTGCTCTTCTACCTTTTGAGATTTACTGCTGTTGAACGTAGTTCTGATACTGATATGAATATACTCAATCCCTTTGAGTTGTGTGTATAATATTTTACTTAGTGTAATTGTCCCGTGTGTCCCCCCGCCCTGGAAAATAGAGCATTTTTCAGAAATTAAGTTCTTGAACTGCAATACTAAGGTTGAAGTATGGTGGTAAGGTTGGTGCATTTAACTCTTATGTTCTGGTGGTGCCTGATAAAATGGACCTGTTTTTAAAAGCTGTGATTTGGAAGTACTTAATTAAATGTGCAGGAGTTAACAATTAACTGTATTCTGGGGACTCTCAGGATGTAGTCTTGTGATGACTGGGGGAGAAATTCTTCTGTCTGTTGTAATGATTTGGGTAAGAGGAGACAAAGAAGGAAAAGATACACTTATCTTATTTGAGTTAACTTAATCTCAAGTGCTACAATGTAAAGGTTGTTTTGTTTAGGATTTGCTTTGTTTTTTTAATTCTGAAAACAGTGTTTTGGGCCCAAGAGGTTTTCTTCAGATGAAGTGAATTTCAGTAAAATAATCTGTTAGGTTTAAACACAAATAAACAAACAAAACCAAATAACCCCTTCCAGAAACAAAATGAAAACAAACAAACCCCCTAAAATAAGAAGAGGGGGGGAAAAAGAAAAAAAGGGTGGGTGAGGGCGGGATAAGTCCTAAAAACCTTCATCACTGAAAAGGTTTGGGTCCGTTTAACAAGCTGCATAATAAGCAGATGCTTCTCTTAAGCAAGAGCACAGTTCCTTTCTTGAGTTTTATAATGATATGAATGCTTGCATGAGTTATGATCAAGTATGACCCTAAGGTTGTTAAACCAGTGTTGGAGCTCCTGATATAATTTGCAAGCAAAATTTGTTTTCTCATAGCACCAGCTGTATTCCAAATGCTGCCAAACAAACTGGAAGAGAAATCCCCTGGCTTAATGTTTCCTTGCCCTTCCTTCTTCGATAGAAGATCCTACAGGGGAATAATCTTACATGTGAAAGAAAGGTGCTGGACTGAAGGAAAAACAATATGAAAATATTTTTCAAATCTTGGGGTTTCAGTATTTTTATTTGACATTTTGTATTAAGCACCTGAATAATGGGGTAAAAATTTCAGAAGTTCCCTTAAAAATTAGGCACATGAAGTTGCTTTTTACCCAAGACATAATATAGACTTGAAAGATACAAAAATATGCAGGTTTGTATTTAAGTGTCTCAAGGTTACAGCTTTGGTTTTCCCATATATATTTATTTGTTTGTTTGTTTTTAAAAATGCCTTTCATGAAACCATTTTCTCATGCATTTTTCCATGTGGTAACAATCTACGCAAGGTCTGTGTTTTGCCAGAGTAGGATAATAAAGCCAAGTAACTCTGATGCTCAGGGTATTTTAGAGGTGGCCAGAGGCAGTTGCTGTGAACCCCCTGGTACAGGATTGTGTGAAGGCCTGTTATGAGACTGTGACTTGGTTCTGTGGCTGTTCAGAGTCGCTGACTTGAGCTCATCTCAGATTAACGAGTGATCTTTAGTTTTACTGGAGCCATGCTAAGAGGTAGCAAAGAAGTGAGAAATATGATCTGAGGGTTTTGTTTGTTTTTGGTTTTTACTACTGGACCATATAAGAACTTTTTTCTCCTTATTTGATTAAAAGACTGGTGTGGTATAGAGATGTCTTGGCATCTTGGTCCTATTTTGCATGCTTTGTGTCTGCCTTCAATAGTTTTGCACGTGCATTTGAAACTGGTGGTTAAAAGGAGAAGGTGTGTCTTGGGAAACAACCTTACCATGAGAGGAAATAGTCCTTGTAGGACAGCACCACCGGATTTGAGTTGATAAGGAGGGCAGTGCTGTGTGCTGGGATAGACGGTGTTTGCACTGGCAATGTCTGTAGCAGAGATGAAAGCATGACTGAGTTTCTTTATAAGGTGTTATGGCTTAAATTGTTGTTTATAGCATGCATACAAAACTGGGGAGCTTTACTTTGTGCTGATTATAGTTCCTGAAGGGAATGTTGTACTTTATTGCTGCAGCTTGAGTGTCTGGCGATAGGGTGTCATTTTTGTCTTTGTTAATTATGCCACAGTAACTCACCCATTCCTCATCAGCGTCCCAGTTAACATGGTTACCTGGATCTTTAAGGTAAAGAACCACTGTATCCGCCCTTTACAAACAAAAATTATGTTTTCTTTATGTTAAAGCTAATCTCAGGAAATGCACTTCAATTTTGCAGTAAGCTTTACCCAGGAAAAACCCCAGTGCTGTAGCAGTTGCCCTAGGTATGGGGGACCCTGCAGGCTGGTTTTGCAGGGAAGCCCATAATACTGCTTTCTGAGGGGCTGGTACTGCAGTAGGAAAAGTCATCTCTGCGTGACCTCTTAGAACTTGGTAACTCTACACCGACACATCCTAATTGTCTGCTCAGGTCACAGACAGCCTTTGATGTCCCACAGACCACTGTAGGGTACTGGGACAACTGGTTCAGCTACCACCCTGGTGCTGGCTTAGAACAACAGCCCTTTGTTGTGCTCTGGGCTGGTTGTGCTGCTTAAGGACGGGGGAACCAGCCAGCCTGTTGACTTGTGCTTCAGTAAAGCGTGCAGTTTGGGTTAGGTTTTCACTAGGAGCACAAAGTCCAGGGGATATCTATGGTGTGTTTTGTTTGGTTTTGACTGTGAAGGTGTCTGCTCTGTGCTATATGCACAGCTCGTAGTGCCTGAAGTATGACAGGATTTCCTTGGTGGGTTAGCAGACTTAGACTTTTCAATTTGTGCTCTTGTGTTTTGATTTATACCAGTGATGCTTTTATAAAAGCTTACGAGGAGGTTGGTTTGGGGTGTGTGGTGGTTGTGGTGTGTGTTTGTTTGTTTAACTGCTTCTCTTCCACACCTTCTGGACAAGGACTTCTACTTCTTTATAGTTAAAACTAATTTTATGATGCCTTCTCTAGATCTCTATGGATGAATGTCCTGGTATCGACTATGAAATTCTAAACACAGTATGTTGATATGTGCACCCTGGCTTATGATTCCAAGAAACTGGAAAACCAATAATTTGGGTTGTTACAGATATGTTGGTTTATAAGAACTTTGTCTTCTATCGCCATGCTGGGAAGCACGTGCGGCATTTTGAAACTCGTATCTAAAGTTGTTTGCATACAAGATGTGAATTCACATTGTGTTATCCAGACATTGGTCCTAGGATTGTTAGTGCTGATTTTATATCTTCTCGCCACTTCACTACAAATACATTCTGCAGCTTGACTAATAGAGAACCAGTAATTCTTGGTTGTTCAGTGTACGTAGCTGTAATTTCTTTAGCTCTCCCTGCAGCATTAACTTACAGTTTTAAATCACAAGGACTAAGGTAAATTGTTTGGTACGTATGCATAGAATATATGTCGGTCCATGCACAGTGCTTGGAGAAGTAGTATGACTGCTTCTAATAACACTTGTCTCGTGCACTTTTTTCAGTTTGTTACTCAAATTTTGGTTGGTTTTCTTCAAGCTTGCATTAACTCAAGCCAAAGGCTTATTTCATTTTATGAGCACTTGCTTGCTGGTCTCGCTCATCCCAAAAGCAAAGCTGAAGAGCACAACAAATACATCATTGCTATAACATAGTAAAGATAATGAGGGTAAGTGTTATGCAGGCAGTGTAACGCCTAAAACCGAGTGATAATGATTATGGTTATTAAGCAAATGTCTGGCCTTAATCAGAGACCTGTTTGTGGAACTCAAACTTGGTGAGGAAGATAATAGCATTGTCATAATGACAAAGCTTTGCTGGATTGGGAGGATTTGGAAACAGCATATATGAGATAGTGTCTGTACAATCAACCTGTAGTCTTTGGAGTTGAGATGGAAGGTGAGTTGGAAGGGAACAGGAGCAGAAATGCCTTACTCTAGAGCTGCACTGAAAGGTACTGGAAAAGTCAAGTGGTTGTGTCCGTGCTGAGTAGCTTTATGGGCTCTTTGTTGGCTATTCTTTTGATTTTCTGCTTGGTTTTGGAAAGGAATGGGAAAAAAGCCATGAAAAATTTGGAGTAATGTTTTGTTTTTTCCTTTTATAATTTCTTTGTGCTACTTCTCTCTCTTTCTGAGGGATTTGATTATAGCATTGAGCTGCATCTTGAACAGTGGATTGATGTATTTCAGCCGTTCTTTGCAGTAGTTTGGCTGAAAAACACAGAAAGTTGCTGTTTACAAGAAAAACCTACTTGAAATAAATTGCCAAAATTCCTTTCAAGAAGGAAAAACATTTTTACTGGCAAATGAAACAGTCTGATGTCCAATCCAGCCATTACCTTATATGGTTCCTGGTAAGAGTTGTGCAAAGTGAAGAAATGAAACGTTCTAAGACCAAACCCAGGCTTTTCTGGTGGTTTGATTGTGGCGGTGTCATAACCCACTTCCCTCTTCCAGTGTTCAGTAGCACGGGAAGCTCTTCAGCTTAACTTCTAACCACCCAGGCTTCCTGTGGTTGGTTGGAGACTGATTAAAAGCCACACATGCATGAAGATAATTTTTTTTTTTTTTTTTTTCCTTTAAAGAAAAGGGGTTTTTAAAATATTATTTTTTATTATTTTTTTGTTTCTCCCTCTGCCTAGTTTGTATTTGCTACAGCCATATGTGTGCTGTGGAGTGATTTCTCCTTGAGCCTTGTTACCTTTTTAGCTTTGTACAGAACCTGTAGCAGGCAGTCTTTTTACAGATCATACGTTGGTTGCTACACAGTCAGCTTTTGGAGAGACAAACTTACTATGTGATTTGTGGTAACAGCTTGACAATAGCTGAAGTGGCTTATTGAATTTGAATAATGTCATTGGTCTCTGTCTCGTACCAAAATCTTAGATAGAGAGGAAAAGTCCTTGTAAGTGTGATGTTGAAGTTCTGGATATGCAAATGCAAACGTGATGTATCAATTTATACCTTTCTCCATTTATAATCTATACAGATGATATAATCTTACTGGCAGCTGAGACTGAAAAACCAAGGGATTAGAAACCTGGCTTTTGATGATTAGGGCTTTCTACAAGTGACTCCTACTGAAAGTGAGGTTTTGCTCTTGAAACCCTCCAGGCAGGTTTGTATTGGTGGTGGTGTTTGTACCACAGTCTTAAGTTTGCAGCTCTGCAATCAAACAGAAGTTGCTGTGTTTTGGACACACTACAGCCTATATTTTGGACAGAGCGAGGGGCATTGGTGCAATTAGTGCATAACGTTTCCTGTAGAAGTTAATTTATTGTCACAATGTTGTTTTTGCTCGGCATGTTTGGGGCTTGGCTGAAAGTGTCAATTCTGAAGCTTGCCAGGCTGTTCCAGAAGACCTAGTTGATTGACGACATAAGTGGGGCTGCAGTCTGGAGCCATTGGTTTTTATGAAACTCTTGTTTGTAAATTGGCTGTGTGCCTCCTGCAGGTCATAGAGAGGTCTTCTGGTTGTTTTAAGGAAAAATAAGCAGAAGGGGGACCACAGTCACCTTTGTGTCAAGACTAAGATTTGAATGGTCAGCAGCTTTTTTTCCAGTCCACAGGCAAATGTAGGGACAGAGTCCTGGAACAGCATCAGGAAAGCTGGGCTTCACTGAGGTAGAACTTAAATAGTTATTTTTATTCAGACAATAAGCACAGTTTTCTAGGCCTGCCTTTTAAACAACCATAACAGTGCTGTATGGGAGCTTCTGTCTTGTATGTGTGTATACAAGCCATGCTGACAGCTTTCCCCCTGGCTCACAGCTAAACACAGAGGCAACAGGACTTTTTAAAGTGAAAGTTGTGACATGTTCTGTAGGGCTTCTGGTTCATGCATCTTATTCCTCTTAAAATATGCTGGTACAGCTTTCATGTTGCTGCACTGCATCTGTGGGAAGCATATGCATACTAAATTGCAATTGTAGGTTGTAATATCCAGGAATTTTTTGCTGAAAGGTATTGTGTTGTTGTTGTTGGGGTGTTTTTTGTAATTTTTTTTTTTTAAGTGGGGAAAAAGCCTATGTGCTAACATGAATTTTCAGTTTCCAAATTGGTGTTTTACTGTTGGGTTTTTACCTTTGTACATGTTAAGCACAATACCAAAATGCATGGAAAAGATGTCACCCAATCAGAGCTTTATTTACATGGCTGTGGTTTATTTTCTGGATTTTTCTTGTACTGTACCTGCTTCTTGTTGTGGATATGTAAAGTTGAGAGCTGTGTTTTGGGCTGAGCTGTCAGAATGAGATCAGTGGTTGCAGAGGCAGGAGAGCTCTTGTGCCATAATGGTATTCAGAGCATACAGTTGAGAACTTCCCTACTTATCCCTGCTACCCTCATGTTTTGAGGCTATCTGTGCTTATACCTTCTAGTCACGGGGACATAAGAGGTTCCTTCGAGTGCTGTAGAAGTATGTCACAGAGAGCTCAACACAGAACGTGTTAGCGTTGTCGTTGCTCCCTCATAGGTGAGCGTTTCCGATCGCACCATGGGATTCTCTCCAGAACCATTCCTGCTGTTAATCAGCATACTGCATTGCAAACAATCTATTCCCCATTCTTGGGTGGGTTTGTTTTTTTTTTTTTTACCTTCTCTCCTTTTTTATCCTCTTGCATTGCTCCAAACAAGACAATGTTTTATGGATATCTTTGGTCTTTCAGAGCTTTGCCACTAGAAAATGGACTTGGAGCCGCTATCGCTGATAATACTGTGTTGGCAGTTTATCACAAAACTTTGTTTCCCATTAAATTTGGGGAGAATGCCCAGTAATTTAAGAGTTTTTAAGGTCGATTTCCATTTTTTTGTGTTGAATATTGTTGGCTAAAACTTCTGTCTAAACCCATCTTTCTTCTTTATTTTCATTGTTTGTGGGAAGAGCAACAGATGTATAGTCTGCACGGAATAGACATACTGTGTTCTAACAAGAAATTGTCATCTGAAATTTTAAAACCAGCAATAGGGCTTTCAGTCATCAGTAGACACACATTCATATTCTTCTAAATGTAGGCTACTGCACTTGGCTTAAGATACTGTTGATCTTAGAATCATAGAATTGTCAGGGTTGGAAGGGACCTTAAAGATGATGTAGTTCCAATCCCCCTGCCAATGGCAGGGACACCTCCCACTAGAGCAGGTTGCTCAGAGCCCCATCCAGCCTGGTCTTA
>JANHGN010012804.1:0-12002 GCA_024605025.1 Megaceryle maxima
CTATATTTATAGGAGCTTCTAGCAAATCAATTTTTTTGCTTTCATACTCTGACTCTCAGACAAAAGCGCAGCTTTTTCTCTTAGTTTGAGTTTATAAATAAGGGTGTTATATACATACTTTAGAGTAAATCCAGGCAAAAACACTTTTACGACAGTTGGAAATATTTAACAAACACGATGTTGGTGGGAAGGTGTTTTCTGGGAGTTCCGAAGGCAGGCCCAGCACCTGAAGGCCATTGACAAGACCTCCTTCCTCCAACCCTCCCAGCAAAGCACAGCCCTTGCATAGAAAATGCAGATCACTTCAGTAGATTGTGTATTTTGCTATTCTCACAACAAGCTCCATGAAAGTTTTATGATGAACATTTGTAATGTGAACTGTCTAGCAATAGGGCAGCAAGCTGACTCACTCTACTGGGAAAGGAAAACAGAGGAGCTCTCTGCAGCTCTTTAAGAACTTCCCTCCACTATTCATTTAAGAGTATTCTGGACAGAGATCCAAAGTGCCCTGTTTAGTGTACAAATGGCCCTATAGATCATCACAGATGTTAATCCAAATAACCCAAAGCAAATTCTGCTTCCTGAAGACCCAGGAGCAGGACAATGCTGCCCAAGCCTCACCAGGACTCTCTTTCTGGCCAGCCCTACAGAACTTGTCTTTTAGCCAATCCTCTGTGGCCCCTGGCCCAGCTTCTGGCCCATCCCACCCAGCCACAGGGGTATATAAACCCTCACACCCCTTCCCTAGGGTTTGGTTTTTTTTGATGAGGGCAGCTTAGTGTTTGTTGGGGCTTCTACCAGTTAGGCTGGGTAGGACTCCCAACAGATGCAAAGGGTGGCCTCAAAGATACAGAGGCTTCAACAGTTAGAGCTGTAATGTAGAAATTAGAGGAAGAAGGTTTGTTTTCTTGGTTCTATTTGTAATAGTAATATTGATTTGGTTTGTGACCTGGGCTAAAGGCACTAATACCTTAATCTTCTCACCAGATAAAAAATGCTGGCAATGTGTTTATTTAAAAGGTCACAGTTAAGAAGAATGTTATGTAAAGTGTTTTGAGGTGCTGAGTAAAGGACAACAAAGCAATATAACAAACTGCTTTAAAGGATGAGCTATCTTTCATAAAACTAGCATAGTGTAGTTATTTATATGCATGCCTGTTTTAAGCAGGCTTCTTAGCAAACCTAGTTTGCTTGCCAGGTTATTCCAATTTTGCTATATTTAAGGGAGCCCTGTGGTTTAATGCAGTACAGCTGCTGTTAACTAACCGTTTGTTTATATAAAAACTTGCATTTCTAAGAATCCTAAAGTGTCTCAGAGCTCATGCATCACTGGATTGCATCATGTCTGAGCTGCCTGTTCAATAGGAATGTTATTCTACAATTGCTGGGGGGAAATAATAGGATTTGAGACAAGCAGGCCATAGCAGCATTCCTTTCCTAAAAAAATGTGAAAATAAGTACTACTTGGTAGCTGCCTTGGGGACATGAATGAGGTGTTTGTGCTTCTCTGCTCCTTTCTTGTTAACTTTTAAGACTGATAAGACTAGCAAAGAAACTCTTCTGTGGCACAAGCTGTCCTGTGAAAACTCGTCTTGCAGGTGTAATTAGTTATCTGCTCCTGTCTGGCTGTCTTCCCTTCCTCTCTAGCTATCTTTGGGGTACATAGTATCATCTAAGACAAACTGCTTGTGCTTTATGTAATGGGACTTTTAAACTGGGACTTTTAGGTCTTTCCTTATCAATAATGGCCTGTGTTATCCTGACAGGAGAAAGCTCCTGGATGGACAAGCAGCTGTAATGTAACCCACGAACCAGACGGATCACAGCTTTTTGGAAATAAAGCAAGTGGACGTCTGAGGCAAAATGATGATGTGCCATGAACTTCTGCTGATCAAAAGACTGATGAGGTAGGAGCAGGAGTCGAGGCTGCTATCCAAGCCTGTAAGGGACCTAGGCAAACTTGTGAAAGTGTTTTAGTCAGAACTGGGACAATCCCTCAAACCCTTAGGCAGAATGCAAACCTGCGGCTGCCCCAAGCGCACCCACAGCTGCTGGAGCTCCCCACTTTGGTCTGCGCTGCGGGGACTCGGCCCGAGCCCCCACCTCCCTCCACCTCCCGCCTCACCGGGGCCGCGGGAACCCACCCACCGGTGCCCGGCGGGGGATGCTCTGCGGCGCTGTCAGGCGGAGCCTGTCCCGAGCCCCGCTGCGGAAGCAGCCGCCAGCACGTGTGGGAGCGCCTTTTTGGGGTCCTTCTTTTTATTTCTTCTCCCTGATAAGCCGCTAGGTAACGCTCCGGCGAGGTGCCAAGGGAGGCTGCGCGGGAGCCTCGGCTCGAAGGACGGAGGGCAGCGCGGCGGGACAGCCGCCGGCTCTGCCTCGGGCCTCCCCCGCCATGGTGGGGCAGCCTCCAGCCGAGGTGGGGACACCGCCGAGGAAACGGCAGGCCCTCTCGGCTCCGCTCCCCGACGGGACGGAGACCGGCCGCGCCCCGCCGCCGCTCGGCCCGTACTCACCAGCCGCGCTGGGCAGTCTCGGCGGGGGAGCCGCTCGCCCGCCGGGCCTCCCCCCGCGCCGCCGGGGCCGCCATCAGACTCACTGGCAAGCGGGACGCCACGGCGCTGGCGACCCGCGGTGGCGCTTCGGGGCGGTCTCAAGAAGCCGGTGTCTGGTTGGTGGGATCCCGCGCTGATGCTGGTATGTCGTGCGGTGATTGGCTTGGCCAGGGTGGCGCGCGAAGCCGAGCATCCGCCCTGGCAGCAGGTCGGGGCCAGTCCTGAGGGGAGCCTGTGAGCGGGCTGGGCGCCCTGCAGAGCGGCTGTCGGGCCCCGGTGGCGACGGCGCCGAGGGGGACGGCGAGCGGAGCGGCGATCCCGCAGCCGCCGGGATGACATCGGAGCGACGGTTCTGAGGGACAGTGAAGTGACTTGGGGGTGAAGGGAACGCGTGAGGGGATGGAGCGAGCCCAAGAGCAGCCTGTGGCCCAAGACTGCAGCCCCTTGGCAAAGGCAGGCCCTGGTGGGTGCTCCGGTCAAGGGGGATGAGGGAAATGGGGTGACACTTTGCCAGGGTTGTGCCTCTGCAAGGGGAGGGTGACACCTGCAGATCTTCTGAAAAGCTGCTGTTGCCATAGAGTAACCAACTGACGAGAAGGAGCCACGAAGTGAATGTGCATTCTGGGTGCCTGATGCCAGGAAGCCGTGGAGGGAACAGGAACGCAAACGTATCAAGCCAGTAATCTAACAAGAAATCTAAGCCACTGGAGAATCTGGGAATAAAATTGTGGCTCACTTCTGTGCCTCTGTGTACAGAGATTTGGGGTTTGTCTTCTGAATTGCAGCTTCTCAATACCTAAAAGGAGCCTATGAGAAAGATGGGGACAGTCTTTTTAGCAGGGCCTTTTGTGACTTAAAACCAAAAGAGAGGAGACTTAGGCTAAAAAGAAGGAAGAAATTTTTTATAGTGAGGGTGGCAAAACACTTGCCCAGATTGCCCAGAGAGGTGGTCGATGCCCCATCCCTGGAACCATTCCAGGTCAGGTTGGATGGGGCTCTGAGCAACCTGCTGTAGGTGCAGGTGTCCCTGCTCATTGCAATGGGGCTGGACTAGATGAGCTTTAAAAGGTCCCTTCCAACCAAAACCCTTCTATGAATTCATAGTAAACTGGCTAAACTGCAAAGATGCACATCCCTTAGTTTTAATTCCTTTCCCGTTTCTGTAATTCATTGCAGAGCTTGTATTATCCTAGATAGTGATGCAACAGTTCCCATGTGAGACTCTTCTTTGCAAAACTGATGTTCGCTAGTGCGCTAAACTACAGATGCCAAAGCCTGGCGCTGTTGTTTGCAATTTTATGGCAATAAATTGTACAAAGACCTTAAGCTTGGCACTGTTTTCCCTGCAGATGCCATTTTGGATGAGAATGTTGTATTTGAGGAATGTACTCAATAGTCCATTGAGACAGTCTACTCTCACAGTGTCTGGACACGTACAGAGTGGAGGGGTTCTAAAAGTGTGATTTTTAGCCCTTTTGAAAACAATCTAAATTTTAGTAAGGAGAATGAAACCATAAAACTTTTTCCTGAGCTTGTTACCCAGAAAATTCCTTAAGTTAACACCACTGCCTCCCATCTCTAGTATTTGAGTGCAAGTGGTTTTGGTGTCTTAGAAGGAAATAAAATGGCAGGTCTGGGGAATTTTGTGGTGTAATGTAGAGATAGTACAAGGAAGAGGAAGAGGATAAATGTGTTACTGGAATTACAATAACATAAGATCATGAGTTGTGCTTTGTGCTACGTGAGCATCTCGTGAGTTCCTCTTTAGATTGTGCCACCCCAGTAAAATCTACTTAATTAGTAGAAGGCCTTAAATAAAAGGTCAGAGTAAAAATGCATCTTGAACAAAGATTCAGAGTCTGTATTTTGTCTCCGACACTGATTCTCTGTGGGTCTTGAACAAGCCACTAATAAAACCTGTTTTCACTGACAAGTACAGTGTGTGTAGAATTTCTGTCGATGAGATGTGCAGTTACAGGAGCTGAAAGACTGGACCTTTAACCTATTTGTGCCTGTACTTCCTCCTTGGTAAATCTGATCTGTTTACCTCAGAGGGATTTAGGAACCCGCTGCTGTAGTGTGCTCAGATGAAGTGAAAAAAACTATCAAAACGCACAACTACAAGGATGGTTGGAAGAGCAGAAAAATGCCTTGAGTTGGAACGTTGCTATAGATTCAGAAATAGGACAGGTATCCAGAGAGCACTTTTCCTGTGCATTCTAGTACTAGATGACAAAGGGAAAACTCAAAAGGCAAATGCTGTGAAGTACTCAAGAGTCACTAAACTTGTATGATTGTTGAATTTAAGAACTTTGGTGTAAAGACCTGTTCATGTACGACAGAGCACTTTCTTATAGAAGTCCTCATCTCTATTTTGTAATATAACAGAATTGTGAATCAATGGTCTAAAGGTAAACAAGATAATGTTACTTCTGAATTTTTATAGTAATGTAATATTCTGGTATGGAAAGCACAGATCAGTCAGTTTGCCTGCAAATTAAGATCACTTCCCATATTTGCTTCTAAATAGCTGTTAAAACGATTCCTTGGGTGCTTTATTCTACATCCTTGTACTTGGAATTGTTTTGCTGTCTAGAGGCCTCCTATATCATTCTGGTAAAAATGAAGTTTACAGAAATGAAATAGCTACTGCAAACTTATGTGCATAGCCTGAAAATGCTTAATTTCATGCTCACCCTGTCTTCAGCGCAGGGATACACCATCTCCTCGTGGGATCACAACATATGGGCAGAGATGAGGCTCAGTTTGCAGTAAGCTTCCGCCTCTGAATGGCTTGCAGTGCCTGACAGATCCAAGGGAACTATTTGACCTCCCTGCATGTGCCTTTCAGTCAGTCCTCATCAGTGTGCTGCTGTGGGGTAGAGCAGACATGAAAATTTGAGTAGGACCACTTTAAAACAGGTATTGTATGCAAAAAAAAAAAAAAATCTTTCTTTGCTTTTATTTTTTTTTTTTTTCACTTAATCTCTCTGGCAGGATGTTTAAGTTGCATTTTAATCAATATTTGATGAGTAGCATTTCTGAACAGTAGTGCAAAATAATTTAAAAATGAAATTGGTGAGGAAATGTATTGTTTAGAAAAGGCAATTGCTGTATGTGTGATTCCCCCACCTCTTTGCCCATTTCATGACAGGTTCTAGGAAATGACTGTATTTCTACTGTGTGTAGTGATAAGAGGAATTAAAAGGGGTAGGTTGATACAAAAAGCTGTAAGTCTTAAAAATTAAAAGCAGTAGTTGAGTCAACCAACACCTTTACTAAAGCTGAAGGGTAGATAGTATTTAATTTTAGTGGACAATATTACTTCCAAGATTCTGTGTATTGTTTAATAAATAAGGGAGAAACATATAATTCAATGTCTAATTATAAAAAATGAGATGATCTATTCCTCAAAAGATTCTGCCTTTTAGTAATAAACAGCATCTGCTTTGTTTTTCTCCAAACTGAAAGGTATTTGAACTGACAATTCCAAGCTGTCCTGAAAATGACAGATGACTGAATTGGGAGTTCGAAGAAAGCAGAAGCCCTTTTGTACTAAAGAAAGGGAAATGGCATGCTATAGTTGGATCTAGTTCCCTTTTACAGATTTCTTTCAAAGCTTAAGCAGCTCTGGGTGACCCCAGCCAACTCATGTTATTGTTTAATTTCTTAAACCCAGCAACGGCTGTTACAGTTCTCAGGTAGAGCAGAATTTCCTATGTAGTCATTTTTATAGCAATCTTGTCCTTTCTTCTCTTTGTGACCATAGAAACACATGTGGTACAGAAGAGAATCTGCCTTTATTCCATTCTTCCTGGCTCACTCGGCTTTGCTGTAAGACTCATGGGTGTTGTTTTGCACCTTTTCTGATAGTTTTGAGGCTAAGCTAACTTTTTCTCATCGTCTTGTCAATAAAAGTCACAACAGTCCCTGTTTGTCTCACATGATGATTAAGCTGCTTCGCAAGTGCTCTTAATCTGTAATGAGTAAAATTGTGAAGCTGTTTTGGCAGATCGGCTGTTGTGTCTGGGTCACGAGCACCAACGCTTATTTACTGCGCTTGGGGAGATTCACAGAAGCAGACAGTTGGGGTAACATTTCAATATGTATGTGAGAGCCAGAGCAGAGCGCTAGGAGGGTTTCTCAACAAGGAGAGCTGCCTCATCGTTACAGCAAGGCTCAGAAGGCAGCTTCCATTAGGAAGGAATCCTAGTGCTACTGAATATTGTGACATTAGTTTATTGTATGGCTTTGGGCCAGCCCTCTATGCCTCTGTTTCCCTGTTTGCAGAATAGGGATATTTATATTGTGTATATATCTATTATATCCCTTTGTTACCTAACACAAAGCTGCAAACTAAAATGAAACTGTCTTCAATATGCAGCAGTTACCCAATCCATTCACTTCCTGCTCTTTAAAGAATAGACACCGAGAACACAATTGGACAGTGGTTTTTTTCTCCGTAGCTTTGTTGTCCGATTGTCTTGTTAGTACTGTCATGCAATGTTCCACACGCAGGCATGGGGGGAAATCCTGTATCTAAACCAGAAACATAGATCTTGAATTAAGGTTTTAGAGAGACTGTAGTAATACCAGTTATATCTTGTAGACTCCATCAATGGGCCAAGCTTGTTTGTTAACCATTTTAGTACCTCATCATGAATGAAGGGGATCTGTCACTCTATCTGTAGTGTCTGCAGGTCTGTTGCATGTGGTCTGATTGAACTACCACACACCTAGATGCTAGGTTCTCTCAAGGTATTTAGCATCTTCCTAGAGCAGGTTATGTTTGTTGCTCTTTTGTTGCATGAGGCAAGTCTGGTAAGGCAACTTCCACTCCAAGACAGACTCAAGCATCTAGTAAATGGAATAGTTTTGGATTTTATGGCTAATGTCCTTGTCTTGATTAGAGAGATGACAACATGGGTTGATGTGAGAAGAAAAAGGCAAGCAGGTAACATTCATGCAATAAATATCAACAGCCCCATTCCCAGCATTCCCTCCTTGCTGTGCCTACATTCCTGGCATTCCCCTATTTGCCGCGCCCACTTTATTCCTGCACATCTCAGACAGAGGTATATAGCAAGTCAGTTCCCCTACAGCTGTCAGGGCTGTCTTATGGCATTACATTTTCAGCTTGCAAGAAAACTGATCAGGGCTATCTTGAGTTGTCTACGTCTGTTCTACACTCCCCATAGCAGATTGTCCGGATTGTTTTCTATAGGAGGAAGCTTTCTCTCTTGGGTCGTACATCAGGCTGCTTATGTACAACTTGGATAACAGAGTGTTATGCTGTGTAAACTGCAGCAATATAATGCAGAATCACAAGGTGATTTTTTAAGCATCTTCAGACATGTTGAGCCAGTCAGGATCTTGCTTTAAAAAAAAAGTCACTACAATTCTTTGAAATCAGGAAATGCATCACAGGAAGAAAGGTGCATATTAGCAGTGTATTTTATTACAATTACTGTGCCAGATGCCATAAAAAAAATCACTGCAACAGACACAAAGCTTTTTAAGTTAGCAATTGTGTGTTGCAGTTCATGATGGTTGCAGATTCTCACGTCTGAGGAGGCTTAGGAACAAATGTGAACACTACAGAAAGGATGCAGTGAGACATCTTGGAGAACTCTAGCAGGAAAACTTCCTCTGCCTGTGGTTGAGCAGACAGAGGCTGAAACATGTAGAGTGTAGTGTTACAGCACATACCTGTAAAGAAATTGCTTAGATTTCAGAATTTTGTGAAAAAGGTGATCTGCCTGTGAAACACCAGTGCTGGTGAAGCAAGGACTTGCTCAAGGCCACAGGTTCCTTCTGTCAGAGTGAGGATGTGATGTCACGATTCCAGCAACCACTAAGCAGCTCCTACTCATGCTCAAGGGAATTACACCCACCCTGTTCTATCTTTGATACTATCTAAAGTACTCAGATGTTAGATTTTTTCCTCTTGATTGATTAGAAGCCTCACAAAATTTGACCTCATGCAGCTCTGCATCAAGTTAACATCTATAAATTGAGGATCACTTTTGTTCTCTGCCCAAGCTTGGATGTTTTTTCTTGTTGCTGCCTTGGTTCCACCTGAGAGAGATGACTGATTTCTGGGCCTTTTCTATGTCTTGCACTATCACCAAAAACATTCTGCTGTAGTTAAATTTGCTCACAGTGCACACAGAACAGACACCACACTAGTTTGTTCTTTCATTACTGTGTCATTTCACAAGCCTTTAACTTGTGTTTGCCAATAGAACAGATATGAATCAAAGCTAGAGCAAATATTTTCTGACTATGAACCCTCTCTAAGTTCAATAGCTCTCCCAATAGCTCCTAGTTGCTCTTTTGTTTGAGGCAGAGGCCCCTGGGCTCCAATTTAAGCTCTGATGGTTAGTTTTCAAAACCACCTTTGAAGTTGTATGTGTTGATGCTCTCAGCAAGTGGGAGTGAGAGGTCACTTCTTTATTCCTCTGAATGACAAACAGTCTAGAATATCTTTCTGGGTAATGTTTAGTTTCTTGTGTCAAGCCCTACAAGGAAGTAAGTTTGCCACATACAGTAGCACTAAGATGTGTGACAGAAATTAGGAACATGTACATAATAGCTCTCAATATGTGCCAGAGTTGCTTGCCTGGAGAAGCAGAGTGTTAGGACAACATGCACCGAGTTCGTGCATTTGCTGTGACAACAGTAGGAAAAATTTAATCTTTAGATGACATACAGTGGGATTTTGGAGGCCTAATAATGTAAAAGTTTCCACAATAATTAAATTCCTTTGCAAGGACATTGGCATTAGTGGAGCATAGTTCAAAGACTGTGTCGAGCTAAGGCACATATTATCCCTGTGGTTTGTCTTCAGTAACATTTCCACTAAGATAATGACTGTTACTAATGTTAAACTTCATGTCATCAGTAATTATTGACTTTGGTCAGTAACACGGTATTAATATGAATATTCCAAGCAGCAGTTTTAAACCTTGAGTGGCTGCTTACACACAAATAGTTTTTAACAAATATTCCACTGTTTTATTTCTAGGAAAATCCTGTATTATTTCCCCAGACTGCTTTGAGAAGTTTAAGAAGGTAACTGAAAGAAATGTCAGACACTAAGATTTTTCTTACCCATAGTACTTCTTGAAATACTCAGAGCTAATCTTAGATTATATTTTATCACCCCAAACTGTCATAGAAAATTCAAGCTATTTCTAGACTACAAAAAGCATTTGAAATTGATCCACTATCAAAAACAACATCTCTGTTGACTTTTTCACCCTTGCTTACAGCTATGCCAGGATTTCAGCTTTTGCTGTAGTGAAGTTGCACTGTATTTGCACAGTAAGTTGTATGTTTTTCTAAAGCATTAACTTGTTTGCAAGCTGGGGAAACATTCTACATTAATTGGTTTGCAAGCAAGGATATCTCAGAAACTCTTTTATTGGGAATATCTTTGTATAACACTTTGATCTTTGCTATTTCTAAAATTTGTTGCTTGTTTGATTTTCTAGGACTGCCCTTTTAAAGCCAGGCAGCTGCAGCCTCTTAAAGTAGCTATCATTCAACTGGCAGCTGTTAGTCATATCTGGCTTTTCTAGTCCAGCTAAAAGTAGCTGCTCTAACATTTCTGAGAAGATACTATTTAACTTCTAGAAGGCTTACTAAGAACTTCTAAATCCTCATTTTGAGGTCATACATGAAACCAGAGATTCTGTAAGCCTGATCTAGGAAAAAGTACTGGGAACTTGAGGGGTTGTGGAATCTAGCTCCTATTTCATCGGTCTTTGTCATCTTAATCACTTCTGCATCCTCAGAAAGAACATCTGAAACATTTGTAGCATCCTCAAGTCCTGTAGCTCCTTTTCTCCACCCTTTCCAATTTTTGGAATTAAATAACTGGGAGAATTCACACCTTCCTCAACAACCAAATCTAGGAGTAAGTTAAAAGCCCTCAAGTACCACTGTATTAGGAGGAGAAAAATATCTTTCTAAGAGTTTACACCAGAAATTTAATCCCAAAATAACCTCTCTGGAATCTTTATCAAGCTGCATAACCATTTAGAATGTCAGCAGGCAACGTCTGCAGAACATGATTTGTAAGCCCAATTGTATGAAGTAGCAATATATATTCTGATGTTATTCTATTGGTATGGCTGAAATCATGACACCCCCCCCTGCAGAACACAGCTGGGCAGATCAACCAGTGTGGTGGTTTACTTAAAAAAAAGTGGGTTTAATTGGAGGCTAAAAATATGCATCTCTCATAAACCAAACTATCAGTTATCTATGACTAAATTAGATGTAGTCTTGGTCCATAACAATCCTAAATTTACATGAGCCCAGATGTCAACTGCAATTTATGTCTCGATACTGGTACATATAGTGCTTAGATTTCCCACTTCCAGACTCAGCATCTTTTTTGTGAGTGGGGAGTAATCTATCTGGGGAAAGAAAAAAAAAAAAAGTTAGCTCTCTAGTTGGCTTATCCTTTCAGGGGAGTGAGAGTACAGTTATAGAGAGCCTCCAGCTCAGAAACCAACCTTCTTCTCCAGAGCCAGAGGAAAGGATTTTTTTTTATTCAGTGGCTTTATCGAGGAATCGAGGCCTGATGTTTACCTAAGCAACTGTTTTACTGTAAGTTGTAATTAGAGCCTTTTCAAGCTGAAAGAATGTTAGGAGTGTAATAGAGTTAAACCCTGGAATTAGTCACCTGTGCGATCTGAATTTTGCCTTCCATGCATATTTTAATTGCAAGGTGTGATCATACTGATGTGTTTTTGTTTTGTTTTTTCCCCTCCAGTGCCTTAATCAGTGCTGGGAAGGGACAGTGGCTGCCACGTAACGGCTCTACCCGGTGTATCCTTCAGGCTCAGACCTGGGTGAGCTTTTCGCGCCCCCTCAAACGCTGCGTGGACAAGCTCGGCTTTACCGCTGGAGTGGAGTTCACCCTGCTAGCGACAGGTAGCTCCTACAGCCATTTCTCCCGGGTAGCTCCGCGGTGCGGCAGGCTGCCCTATCGCACAGGCACAGATACATTAGGCCAATACCTCGCACAAACCCGGAGCGGTTTCACCTCCGGAAACCCGCACTCGTAGCCTCGTCTTCCCGCGGGGGATTTGTACACTCTCGATGTTGCAGGGCCCGTATTGCTGCGGCGCTCAGGAGGGCTCGCTACCCCGGCTGCTGCCCCCTTTTCCCTCTCCTCCCCGTTCGCTTCCACGCGAAGCCGACCGGGGGCCACAGGGGCCGGGCTGCTGTGGGGGCAGCCCCGGCGCGGGCGCTGCGCGTGCCCCGCCGCTGCGCATGTGCGGGGAGTGCCCGCCCCCGCGCGCGGGGAGGGGAGCGCGCAAGCGCCTCTGCCGCGGTGGGCGGGGCGCGCTGGCGAAGGGCGGCTGACAGAGCCGCTCTCGCGAGACTTGCTGCGGGAACGGCGGCGGAGCAGCAGGCGGCGGCGGCGGCGGC
>JANHGN010012805.1:0-13490 GCA_024605025.1 Megaceryle maxima
CTCTGAAGTACAATAAGGCTCACCTACTTGCTTCCTGGCTTTCTGATCCTTCAGCCTTACCCCCTATTTGATGTTTGGTGGTGTTTGTTTTTTTGGTTTTTTTTTTTTTTTTGCCTTTTTGTTGTTGTTGTTTTTGTTGTTTTTGCTTTTGTTTTTGTTTTTTTTTTCCTGGAGCATTAGTAACAAGTGAGAAATGCTGTCTCAGGGTGTTATAGATTGGATTATTTCTCTATTCCCAGCACAATGACTGTATGTAATGGGATTATCTCTTACTTAAAATAAAAAAAAAAAGCCTTGGAAACATCAAATCCTGTTTACGAAGAAGTAGTTTTTTTTTTTTTTTTATGGTGGTTCCTTTAATTGCAAAAAAATGTCTTTTTTTTTTTTTGCTTTGTAATAATACATTTTTGTCAGTCAGCAAAACCAACCTAGCTGCTGCAGATGTCTCCTTTCTACTAGCTAAATTTAGGCTGTTCTTTGTTCTGTATATATATTCCTCTGACATCAAGAGGACTATGGCCCCTTTAGAGTACATTTATTGCTGTTGTAAACAGTGCAAATTGATGAGGCCAGATGATGGAGGCTTCTGTCAATGTCCCTTCTTAGTGTGCTTTCACTTCAAACTATATGAACTGGTATCAGTTTGTGCCAAAACTCTGAAGGTATGAAAATACAACTATAAATGAGGTAAATGGGAAATGTCAGCACTAAATGTATGTTCTGTTTTCTTCGGTGAGGTATGTGAACACTTTTACAGTACATAGCTGTGGGAGGAGGAGATGAAACTCCTGGTGTAAATCTTAAGTACAAAACATGGGAGTATTGGGGAGGGGTGGGGGAAGGAGAGAAAGAGGCTTTTTCTAGATCTGGGTTAGATTTGTTGCAGTGTAAATTTCCTTTAAGGTTAGGACTTTGCCACAGCCAAATATAGTCCTGATTTTCAGACTTCAAATTTGCAAGAGTTGCCCAGAAGATTCTTTTTTGGGTACTTGGGCTAAGCTCTTGTACATTTTCAATTGTGTCTAAATCAAACAACTGTAAAAGGAGATCCAAACTTGGATCAAAAAAATCACATCAGCAGAATTTGCTTTGAACTTTCAAGTCTCTCTCTGCCTATCATGTGCACGTACATACAGGGTTCCAAGTGTTTCAGCTCCAAAGCTCTGGCTGATCATCCGTCTGATTGAGAAATAAGTGACAATCCCCTTCAGTACAAGCATTTGAGTTACCTCTAAGTTCACCAGTTTTAATATACATTTTTCCTTTAATGGGCATCTGGAATATGCTGCAAAGATCATTTATCTTGCACGTTTCTGCCCAAGTCACCCATGTCTATGCTCTGTCTCCTCTTTGCTATCACACAAAAAAGCAAGCTGTTTTCACTGCCTGTGAAGGCACCTCATCACAATTTCCACGCCAGTTTTGAGACAGTAGCCTTCATGATTCACATCAGTTCATGATGTCGGTTTCTACAGCCCACTTCTTAAATTGCCAAATAAGCAAGGCTTTCCTTGCTTTCTCCTGTGAGGTCTTTCTGCTAACCTTATGCACTCTGTTAACTGTAGCAAAGCTATTCTTTATCCTCCTTCAAATGAGCCCTTCCTCTCCTTCTCATGCTGTTCTTCACCAGGATGACTGAAGGAAAAAACCAGCAACAGGTGGATGCCTGTGCTCCGTGTATTGCTTAGGGTGAGGCCGGTAGGGTCTGTAAGGCATCCCCGTTCCCCTGCCTCATATCATGTAACTAAGCTGTTGGATTCCTGGAGCATGGAACATCACTGTGAGTGCCTTTTTACAGTAGGTAGGACGACAGGAGCTGACCCATGCCCGGGACACTGACAGTACCAGTGCCCACACGGTTACTTAGTCCATTTTTGCCCACTAATTCCTGCCAGCTGCAAACGGTTCTGGTAAAGGGAAGCTCCAGGGGGACCACTGGAACTGCAAAACGCCGTCGGCGGCACACCTGTAGCTGTCCCCACACACCTCCCAGAGCGCACGCCGGCCGTCACCGCAGGGCACCCGGGACAGCGGCCGCACCGCGGCGGTGCCGCTCTGCGCCGGGGACTCTCCAGGGCGGGTTTCGCCGGGGGAGGGAGGGGGAGACAGGACCGTCCCGGTCTGGGCGGTGTGACCGCATCGCCTCGGTCGGTGGGTGGGTGGGAGGAAGGGAAGGAAGGAGAGAGGGAGGCGCTGGGTCTCCCGCGACTGCCCGGCCCCGCCGACAGAGCGGCTGCTGCCAGCGCCCGAAGGGGCCGGGGGGTGGGACGGGTCTCGGGACCACCGCCCACCAGCGCGGTACTAGGCGGGGCTAGGCGGCCTCGCGCCGGCCCCTTTAAGGCGGGCGGGTAGCGCTCACCTTGCCTCCTCCCCCCTCGCCTAGGTACCGGCCCCGAGCCCAGCCGGGCCCTGATTGGGCGGCCGCCGGGCCCGGTCACGTGGTGGCGGGGGGGGCGCGCTCCCCACAGCCTCCAGGCCGCCATTTTGGCTGGAAAGTTTGGAATTTCCGAGCAGTGTGAGCGGGAGGCGGCGGGCGGCGCGAGAGCCCCAGCCCTGCCGACCTCGGCACCGGCCCGGCCCGGCCCAGCCCGGCCCGCCGCGCTGCACCGCCCCGCGCAGCCTGGCCCGGTTCGTCCCGTCCCGTCTCTCGTGGAGTCGCTGCGGCGGGTGTGGAGGGAGCCCCGAGCAAAGCCGCTTGCTCGCCGGCCGGCCGGTGTGCGGGCGGGTCGGTCAGGCCGGTCAGGCGGGGCGGCTGCTGCCGCCCCCCCTCTGCCCCCCGCGCCCGGCCGGCAGGGGGAGCCGTGCCGCCGCCCCCGCCGCGGCGCCCGGAGTCGGGCTCAAAGTTTGTGAGGCGGAGCGCCGCGGCCCCGGAGCGCCATGCCCGTCAGGAAGCAAGGTGAGCGCTGCATGCCGCGGGGCCCCGGCAGCAGCCGGAGTCGCCGCCTCGTAGCTGCGGCGGCGGGACGGACGAGGAGGAGCGGCTGCAGGGAGCCGCCGGTCCGGGGGCCGCGGGCGGTGCTCGCCCGCCGAGGGGCAGGGTCCCGCCCGCGCTCTTCCAGCTGCGAACAAAGAAGCGGCTTGGGCTGGGCTGGGGCGGTCCCGACGCCGGGGGCTTGTTGCGTGGCCGGCGTGTGCATCCCCATTCCTCTTACCTGGTGCGCCGGGGTCACCGGTGTGTCTGGTCTCCGCTTGCAGATACCCAGCGAGCCCTGCGCCTCCTGGAGGAATACCGCTCCAAGCTGAGCCAGGCGGAGGACCGGCAGCTGCGAAACTCCATAGAGCGTGTCATCAGCATCTTCCAAAGTAACCTTTTCCAGGCTTTGATAGGTAAACACTGACTTCTTTCAGTTTGTGCTCAAGCCGGTCGGTTCTTGCTTATGCTGTCACTTGCAGTGTTAAGAAGTAAGTGTTTTACCCTTGTGTCAGAAGCCACGTACTGCTTGTAGTTCTGTTTTTGTTTTGCATAGTAACACACGTGCTGTTACAGATCAACAGTTCACTTGCTTCTTAACTTTTTCTGAGTCTTTTCGACTGGCCCAGGCTTCTGAAAACTGGTGCATTTTTTTCTTCTGTGACAAGTTACTGTATATTATTTTAGAGTGTTTTTCCCCATATGTTTATTCACCTGAACAATTTCTAAGGAATGTTTTTCTTTTTTTTTTTTTTTTTTTTTTGTGAGTCCATAATTAACAGGTTAGTCAATGAATTGAAGTGGTTTTAATGTACAGTAGGATTCAGACATGCTTCTACTGAAGAATCTCTGAGAACATCACAAAGTATATGAAGTACAGCATTAAAGTAAATGAGAAGAAGCCTTTAATGCTTTAGAGAGTACTACAGCATTTGTATTCTCCTTTGTTTGTTGCATATTGAAGTGTAGTGAATGCACTATTAATTCTTAGAGTATTTGTAGTGCTTCACTTAAAATGTTCTCGTAAGTCTTGCTGAACTACTTCTATATAATTTTGAATTTCCTGTGTGTCTGTTTGGAAAAAAAAAAAAATTCAGTATAAATACAGCTTGTAGAATCCTGACTTTATTTGGAAACTTTTGCAGGGAGGCAGTGAGGTGTGGTTTGTCCTTCATTGATTGGGACTATTTTTATGACATCTAATGAATGAAAAGGTTTTTGTTAGTTTATTTGTGAGAGTAAAATTTAAGTTCTACATCTGATGTCATCGGCTTCTGAATTGTCCTAATAAGACACAGTGTAGGCAAGCGTGTTATTTGGCTTACTGCGTGGCTGGTGTCATACAGGTGTACGTCTTTGTAGTACTGCAGCTTCTTTGAATCTCTCTTGTGGAAACACAGAGACAGGCAAAACATAAGCATGCATTGCTGCAGGTGGAATCTCTTCTTCTGGAGCACTTATTTAATCTTGCATAGTTTTTCAGAAGGTAGTAATCTTGCTGTGTTTTTGTTACTCTGTAAGTTTATGAAAGGTAGTGATGAAAATAGGTCAGTTACAGAAATCTTCTAGTTACAGGAGCTCTGTGTGTTTCTCTTCAATACCCTGTTGATGCTAACCAACTCCATGATGAAAAGCTAGACATAATCTTTGTGGGACACGTATGAACAGGATTCATTCATTAGTGAATCAGTATATTGAGGTCTTGCATCAGAAGATCAACGTACTGCAGTTGCACTTTTTGTTTTCACCCAGTAAATTTCACTGTTGACTATGGTACCTCTTGTTTTGTGTGCATGTGGGGAGGAGGATTTTAAACTGGCTTGAAGATCCATGCAGAATTCTTTTTTCTCCCCTTCCTTGAGTAAGATACTGATCTGTTAGCTTTTGATACTTTAACCTGCATGACGTAGTTTCTTATATCCACATAGGGATCTGCATTGTTTTAATAGCTCTACACCTATTAGTAGTAAACTTGAAACAGCAGGCAAACTCATACCTCCTGGCTTCGTTCTGCAAGAGCAGAAAACTGGAATCTGTTGTTGCCTGGGTGGGCTACATGGCCTGTTTTCTGTCTCGTAAGACGTGTTGCGACTTTACGACCCTAGTTTTTGTCGAGTTCATCTGTGCATGTACAGTAGGTATCGTGCATTTGGAGTATGTTACATTAACTTTAGATTTACTGGTTCTCTATATGATTGTTTATTACAGAATGTTTGCGTATGTTCCCAAACTGTCTAAAAGGTGATAACACAGACTAGTACCTTCCAAGCAAGTTATGCTGTCAGCTTGAGTGTTTCTCCTTTAACCTGTTCCTTTCTGTGGAAATATGTCGGGGGAGTTCTTGTTTAAGGCTCCTTGCTCCTGGCTGTTGTTTTTCTGGAAACATCTTTTTATGGTGTGACTACTGCATGATGGGAGTGGGGGACTCCCTGGAAAAGATGTGATCCGGAGGATTGCTGCAGTTACTGGGAGGATCTTGAGCCTGCTCCTGCCTGTCCTTTTTCCAGTAAGGTCTGGGAGCAGGCTGGATGAAGTATTTGGTTGTGCTGCAGGTTGTACTTACCTGGAAAACTTCACTTTTTATTACTTCATGGCTGGTTAAGTGATTTTTTTGTGTGTGTCTGCCTTTTAGAGCAGTTGTGATGCATTACCAGCTTAAATAGCCAATGATGTTCCACTAAAGTTTCAAGCTCAACTACCAAATTATTTCTCCTATAGAAACTTCTTCCAGAAAGCATGCTACTTGTAGTTTCTGATGATTTTTTCTTTTCTTTCAAATTTTTTTAAAATAAAATTAAGAATAACTTAATCCATTTATTTTTGCTTTTTTTTTTTCTGCCAACTTAGTGCCCTGTATCCAAGACCTACCTGTCTGTGGTAGATAAGAATATTTGTAAAGGCTGTAGTCAGGATCTGCTGTCAACTTCATGTATCTTTTTTAGTATAATTTTTAACTTGGCAATCAAATGCTGTTCTCTTGGGTGATAAATAGACATTACGTTTTTCACAGAAAGTAATGGGATTATAATATGGGAAATAAAATATTCCTGAATAATGATGACTTTATCTATTTCATATATTTAGATACACATGAAGGAATTAAACTTTTTTTTTTTCTTCTGAATTTGCATTTGGATGTTGAAGAAAAAAGGTTTTATTTTCTCATTTGGGCCCTTTTTAATGTTGTCTCCTCCTTTTAATTCCATAGGTAAAACTTTAGTTCAGCAATCTACAGACTTGACCTTGTTCTTAAATATTAATTATGGCTTTAAATAATTGGAAATAGAGCAGTAACTTGTCAGTGCGAATAACCAGTGTTGTGAAATTGGCATTGCAACAGTGTTAACATTTTAAGTGAAATAACTGTAAGGACTTCAAAGTAGTGACAAAATTGGTAACGAAATGTGATCTCTGTAAAACTGTGTGAAAAAGCCCACTTTATTTTCTATGTCTTCTGTAATGTGATATTTCCCATAGCCTTTGCTTCAACCAGGCAAGTGTAATGATGTCTACTACTTTAATTAAATGAATACCAATGCCTGTAATTAAAATCAGCTTCAGAATAGTGTCAGGTTTAAGTAAATTTTCTGTTATACAGTCTCAGAATTGTGTGCTATCTTTCCTAGCTTATGATTTCTTGCTTGTAGTTAAAATAGCTTGTTATTGATATCCTGATAATTGGAAAGGTGAATCAGTTTATTGAGAGACCAAAATAAGATATTCACATATGGAAATGTGGGATAGACTTAACTTCATTTTGGTAAAGATATTTATCTTCAAATAGTGAGGTAATAATTCTGCAGATAAGGTCTGTTTCTACTTTAGACAGGCTTACCTTCCTAAAAAGGTAGAGGTTCTTGTAACGGTATGGCTATATGATGTACTTATCCTTTTGAAAATAAGAGGAACACCTGCATGTGTAAGTATTACACGTCTGAAGGAAAAATGGGGGGGGGGAATCCTCCCCAGACTTCTAATTATACACAAAATCTATTTTGGTAATTGAAGTCTGTTTTAATGAGTTGAATGCTGCCGTCAATGGTATTAAAATAGTCTTCTAAATTAAAAATATTACTAGTTATAGGTAGAAGCATGAGGTAGTTTATTACTTTAAAAATAATCCTTTTCCTGATAATGACTAGCTCCGTTTGCACAGGTGTCAGAAAAAGAGAATTCTGAGTCTCTACATAATCTGGCAACGAAGTGCTGCCTTTCTTGCTGCCTTTCTTGCTGCCTTTCTCACCTTGTCAGTCTTAACTGTGTGGGTTTTTTGGTTTGTGTTGTGTGTTTGGGTTTTTTTAAATACGTTATTTTATAGCTATGCATATAAAGGGTTTTTGGCAGATTTGACTAGGAAAGGTTGAATGTGTTGAATTCTATATGTGTAAGCAATTGAATTTATTTGACCTGGAGTCCTTTTGCACGAAGATCTACCACAGCAATGGTGCTTACTCACTGGCTGTTCCTAGCTCTAAATATCTAGAGTGGGGAAATTTAGAAGAAAAAAAGAAAAGAGTAGTTTCAAAAATTCTTATTGAACCAAAGAACAGCTTCCCTCAATAATCATTGAGGTTTTTTTAAAGGTAGTTTTTGAATTGGAGAGAATATATTAAAAATGTTGTTAGTATGTTTTTACACATCAGAAAAAGAATTCCCATCTCTGAAATTTCTGTAAAATTGATGGTTGCACTGAAGTAAACTCTTTGTTCAGGTTTATCAGCAGTCTGATTTGGGCTGAAATGTCTAGGAATATAAACCAGAATTTGCAGCTTTCTCGGCTCTATCCACACTGACTTTCTGAACTGAATTAGGAAAACAACTCTTAGATTTTTAGACTGAAGTAGACTGGATTGGCTAAGTACTCCTCAAAAGTTGGTACCCTTGGAGTGGTCTAACCATGTACTTGCTAGATGACATGTGGCCTCAGCTCTCTGAGCTGTGTGTGGCATCTCTGTGTAGACATTATTGCTCTTTTAGCTCCATCTCAGCCAGCATGGAAATACTTTATTTGCTGGCTAAATTGAAATTATAGTTAAAGCAGAAGCTCCTCTTCATAACTGAAACCAAAAGTACTTGTTCTGGGGGAAACTTCAGTATGAGCTTTTATTGCAGTGACACAGTTAATAAAGTTTGATATAATTGATATAATAATACAGTTAACTTTTCAAATCAGCTCAGGCCTCATGGAGAATTTCAGCTGCATGTATGTGTCACTGTGTAAGACAGCTCCTCAGTTAAGTTGAGGAAGGCTGCTTTATGAACTGCTTCCCGTTTCCTAAATGTTACTGAGGCCCTAGTACGTGTTCTTTCAGACTCAGTTGACTAATACTTATATAAAGAATCCAAAAATTTTTGACCCAAAGTAGAAGATTTGCTTAGATAGCTGGTGAATATTAGATTTTTTTTTTATTAGAGGAAAGTTTAGAGAGAATTAGATCTTCTGTCATATCGGATACTACTGAAATTGTTATAGATGCTAAATAGGATATTCTCACATTGAAATCTCACCGTTGCTGCATTTTTGTGAGGTTTTTCCCAGATTGCAGCTTCTGTAATACAACATTTTAGCTCGTATTTGAGGCCAAAACATCAGTGGAATGTAATTATTGCAACTTTGAGGTGTCTGCTTTTCAGACAAGTTATACTATGGTTACGCTTACTGTGATCTCCTTTTAAATTTACACAGAAGTTGGTCAGTTGCAGGATTGACTGAGGGCTGTGTTTCCAAAGGTAGTCAACTACTTGATTATTTTCTTTTTTTTTTTCTTTATTCAGATGGAGGGAGGATAAAGCATGTTAATGAATGACCACATGATTGGAGTGTTAACTCAGTGATTGTTAGTATGCTTCTGCCATGCGGTTTGTTGTTTACTTCAGAATGTCCCAGGTTTTGGAAGAGCTTCAGGTCTTCATCTTCAAGAGACATGAGTGAAACAGTCTTATTGTTTCTCTTTTTTTTTTTTTTAAGAATTACCTATTTTTGTGTGTGTGTGTGTAATGAAGTTCGATAGTGTGGAAAGTTTTGGGGTCATTGTGTCCTTGCTTTTTAAAGTGTTTTCCCTGCTGTATTTTGTGTGTGTGACAGTGCAATGTATTGAGTTTTTGGGATTAGGTGTTGCTTTTGGTAGCCTAAAATAGCAAATAAGACTAGTGTAAGTTGAGTCGCTACTGGTATGCAGATAAATAGTATTGGGGCAAAAGATTATCCTTCTGGTCATTATACTGACTGTGTATTTGGTGTTGAATAGCTGCACAGTAGAATTTATTAATTACAGTGTTCTGTTTGCAGAATAATAGGGGCTATTGATGAGAACTTTTTCAATAAATCCACTGTTCGTTCACCTGGGGGCTGAAAAGAAAGTCACATTTGGGAGTAACTGGTTTATTTTCCAGGTTCTGGAAAATCTTTTTGTCCTGTTTTGCTTCACTTTATTTCCTGTGTTCTTTCACCTTGTTTTTCCTCTTAGTTCTGATGCCCGTCTCCTCCCATGCTGCTGTGCACCTGGCTTTGCTCCTCATCTTCCTCAGCATTTGCTTCAGTGCTTGGGTACAGTGTGGAGGAATGGGGAAAGCATGAGAGAGGACCTGCTGGCCATGCTTCTCTTGATGCAGCCCAGAATACAATTGGCTTCCTGGGCTGGAAGAGCACACTGGTGGCTCATGTTGAGTTTCTCTTGAGTTTTGGTTCAGGTGGAATGAATCTTCAAAGAAACTGAGCTCTAGCAGCTGGCTGGTAGTTTCCTTGCATACATGGCTTCCTGAGTTGTAACTAGGCCAAATTTGCAAGAATGTTAAGAGACCACAGAAAGTGTAAGGCATATGCTAGAATAACCTCCTTAGCTTCATGTTCCTTCTCCAAATGAGGGGAAGTTCCAGAGCTCTTTGGTAAAGCTTTTATAGGGATCTTGTCATGTATGAGTATCTTCCCAGCCACAAAAAAAAGCTGAGTTATATTGGCTTGAAATGAAAAGGTCAGCTGAAGACGGAGATGCAATAAGGAAAACTGTGGACAAATTGTAAAGGTATTGCAAATTTAAGTGGTTTTTTTCAGAAACTTTTGTTAGGATTTGATTGCAGGTAATGCACAAGTGTTACTGCTGGTGGAGATGCTAGGATTTGGTGTCACCTATCTTTATGTTGCCATTAATGTCAAATAACCTGGAAGTCTGTGAGCTTGCTGTTGATGGAAGAAATCAATGCTTGTGCTGTCTCCTCTAAGCAGAGCTAGGCACTTGTATGAAAGCTCAACTTAGAGTGTTGTGAATTCATCACAAAAATAGTTTGTGGTGTTTTTATTTTTATTTTCTTTTAATGCATTGGTCTGGAGAGAAAAACATCCTTGGCCCTCTACTGACACTAGGGGACAACCTACAGATAAGACTTAAAAGTAACACTTTGTTTGTCCGTGACAGGTTTTTGTTACCAGTAAACTCAGTATAAATACATCCTTCTAAGAAACAAAGTACATTGTTCTGTTGGCTGCTGATATGTAGCTGGGCTTGAGATATTTGGAGAGGGTGGATAGCTTGGGAGTTAATTTTTAGGTGTGTGTGGGTTTTTTTGTTTGTTTTTTTTTTTTTTTTGAGGGGGGGCTTAGGGAAGTATGGATGAGGTGGTATTAAAATGAGTTTAGACAGAAGAAGGTTATGCCAATTTTTGGCTGTGTGATGACAACTTAAAACGTTAAAAGTTTTTCCCTACTTTAGTTTGGTACATAAAGGAGAAGACCCTGTGGGTTTCTGAAGGAAAATTGGAAAGAGACAAGTTGAAGGTATGGTAAAGGAAAGATTAGTAAGCAAAGAGGAAAATATGGATGAACAGTTTGGGCCGGCTGGCAAGGAATTGAACGTGTCTGACTGTAAAAAGCAGCTAGAGGAATAAAAGTGAACAGCCTGATCTGAGGTTAGATGAGGTCAGTTTCAGCTGAGTGCATATTAAGGAGCATTTGTTTTAGAAGTGGAAAATAGCATCTCTTGGAACTTGAGTTAGTGTGTGCAGAAGGGAACCTTAAAGGGTAAGACAGAGCTACTGAGACAAGTGGAAGGGCTGAGGATGACTAGTTGGATGCTGCAGCTTTTAGCAAGGGATCTTGTAGAACAGAATTTGCACAGCAACCTGCAATTACCATTTTTAAGTTTTGATTGTGCACAGCAGTAGTTGCTTTAGGTTACTAAAGAAGAAAAAAAAACCAAACAACCCACAACAACCAACCTTAAAAGGGCCTTTAGATGTGGTCTGAGTATTTTTCAGTTTTCACAGTATGAATGCAAATGTTTATTTTTGACTGGACATGTGCACCATGACAAAACACAACCAATGAATACACAAAGAAAATGCTTAATTGACTCTGGTCATTGGCTTGGTAAATGGATATGAAGCTTTTCTTTGTGTATTTTCTTTTTTGTCAGTAATCATAGACTTTTCATGTCTTGGTTTGCTTGTGTTAAATGGGTATTCTTAGCCTGATATAGCAAGTGAAGTAAGCATGCAGGATTGAGACTTCCTTGCAATTAGAAGGAGTTGCTTTATAACTGAGGAATGGAAGCCTGTAGAGTTGGTAGGCTCTCTTGCCTGTTCTGACAGTGATCATGACTACTAACCTTTTGTCTACACGTTCATTATATACGGCTGCTAAGAATTTGGCAGATGCCATAATCTCAAATTGCTCTGAACTGAAATAACATGTTGACCTTTGTTTTCCTTTTTAGTAGTTTTAAGACTTAGGTTTTCAGTGCTTCAGGTGCTTTGGCAAGAAGCCCTAAGAGAGATGGACATATTTCCCTCCACATCCCTCCCTCCCCCCGAATTAGAGAAATACTTAAATTGTAATGGGAGGACACCTCTTCTGAGCAATGTGCAGATAGTCAAATTCTTGACAGACCTCTTTGTTTATGAAGTTACCCATATTTGAAAAACAGAAATTTGCATGTGCTGTATTTGGATGAGCAGAATGTATGAGAAGAGTCAGACCAATGAGATGATGACAAAGAAATTGCTCACTTAGATAAACCTTAAAGTGAAATAGGTCAATTTCTGAAAGAATTCGTAAGCTTGCTTGCAAGCCTGAGGGAGTATGGTTATACTGAAAGGTTCTCCTGAACGGAGCTGGTGTTGAAATGCTTTGTGCCACAAAGTCTATGTTGATGCAAATATATCTGGTGGTTTTCTGCCATGCTGAGTTTTGACTTTGTCTGAAATTGGTTTGTTCTGCTGTTGAATGTCTATTGGAAAGGAGTGTTTCATCGATGTCAGGGCAGAATTATACTGTAACTATATAGCTGGAGCACATAAACCCCGGGCATGCTGCCATGCAGAAGGACCTGTGCAGGCCAGAGAAATGGACTGACAAGAACCTCAGGGAGTTCAGCAAGAAGTGCAAAGTCCAGCACCTGTGGAGGAACGATCCTATGTACCAATATATGCTGTGTGTCACCCAGCTGGAAACCAGCTTTGCAGGGGAGGTCCCGGTGAACACACCAAGTTGAATACAAGCAAGTGGTGTGCCCTTGTGGCAAAGGTGGCCAGTAGTATCTTGGGCTGCATTAGACAAAGTATTTCCAGTATGTTAAGGGAGGTGACCCTTCCCCTTTCTATTTTAGAATGCAAAATATGAATTTAGAGTTTATAAAAAAATGAGCAAAGAGAAAACAAACCTGAACTTCTTAAATTAACTCTTGCTTGTGCACAAAGCTGTTGAATACATTAAAACTGAAAAATCCTCAAATGAGGATACAATTAATACAACATATACAAATGTGGTTGTTAACTTTGTGTAAACTGTGGTAGCATTTACAACCCTGTGTAGTGAGGGTGTAAGGGTAACAGTTCACTGTTTTACATGTGCAATGTCCAGAGCAGTCTGTTGTAGTAAATGTCTCAGTGCTTTAGACCATGAAATGTTAAGCTTGTATGGAATTTCCTGGCATTTATTTAAGAAAAAACACCTGTAACCCCCAAATGGTGCTTAAAGCATCAAAAAAAGCCTAAAACCAGTAGGTTACTGTGATCATCAAAGCACTGCTTTTAATTTTTTATTTTTTTTTCCGCCCCAAAGATTATTGAATCATGGAATCATTTAAGTGGGGAAGTACCTTTAAGATCGAGCCTGACCATTAACCCCGCACTGTCAAGTCTGCCACTAAATCCTCAGCACCATATCTATGTGTCTTTTAAATGCCTCCAGGGATGATGACTCCACCAATTCCCTGGGCAGCCTGTTCCAGGGCTTTACAACCCTTTGGGTGAAGAAATTTTTCTAATGTCCAATTTATACTTCCCCTGGCTGATCTTAAGGCTGTTTCCTCTTGTCCTATCACTTGTTATTTTGGAGAAGAGACTGACACCCGCCTTGCTACAGCCTCCTTTCAGGTAGATAAGTGGTACATGTCAATGAAATTTGAGTGATTCCCTCTATGCCATAACATTAAAGGTCCTAAATCCGAAACTTGAAAAATAATGTAAATAATTACCATGATTGGCTAATATTTGTTAGCCAAAGCATATTAAAATGTTTGGTTTACATATATTTATATATACTATCTATGGCATATGTAATGTATATTTATATGAAAAATTATAT
>JANHGN010012805.1:23881-52777 GCA_024605025.1 Megaceryle maxima
CTTTCATATACCTGTAAGGCAATATCCTTCCCTCAGTATGATGAGGGGAAATTCTTATGTAATGACAACTTATATTCCACATCCTATATGTAGTATGTGAAAATTAATGGTTTTATCCTGTAAAAATTAATGTATTTTGGTTTCAATAATATGCTGCTTTTTTAGATACTGTGGTTGGGTTTGCTTTGCTGCCTTTTTTGTGCTGCCTTTTTAAAAAATACTTGTTTTTACTCAATCCAGGGGCATAACAGTTCTGGTACCATGTGTTGAATCTAATGGTTTGGTTTGCTTGCTGAAATTTACTAGAGATTGGAGGGAACTTGAATTTAGTGTATCTGATTTTTGTTTATAGCCAGCTTTTTTTTTTTTTTTTTAACAGAAGCTATAACTTTTTAGACAGCTACCCAATTCAATATTAGTTCATTAACCAGACACAATGAGATTGGCATACCAGATGCACTTTGGGACGATTTTAGCTCTGTTCTGTTGCTTGCCAGGCTGATAAGACCGTAGGTGATAAGAATGGGACAATTTTTTCTCTCTGAAAATTTGCAGTAATACCTTTCAGCACATTTTCTTTTACCTTAATGATATCATTTTACTGTAGTTACTCTGGGCTAAATGGGTGTTCTTTGAGCTGACAATTTGATGGTCTATGTGACAGTTGCTTGAGAGTGGGAATATAATGCTCCCATAAAGTGATTAAGGATTATATTACAAGAACTTTCTACACAGCTGACTTTGGGAATGACTTTTTAGCAATGTGTGCTTGTGTATATACATAGAATAGTGGTATACAAGCTTAAGGTGCCTGAGGACTTCTGATGGTGCGTAGCCTAGTTCAGCTTTTGCCTTGCTACTTCTGGATCAAAAGTCTGGAGTTTGTAATCCCCATAGGTTTTTTATTAGGGGAAGTTAGAGCTGCAGATTTCAGTGTTCTTGTACACAGCAGTCTGTTTTCTCTTTCATGCCCTGTATTTCTTGGAAGCTTATTCAACACTTACTTGTTTTAATCTCCACTACAAAAAGATAAGGCAAAGAAAAATAAAGATTCAAGACCCTGGCAAGCAGGAAATGAATGTTAACCTTTTGTGTACTAGGAACTAGCAAAACAAAATACCCCCCCCCCCCCACAACAAAACAACAAACCAAACCAAAAACCCCACAATGAATATAGATTTAATTAGAAAAGAATGGAAGGTGCATACTTTTCTTATGTGCATTAAATACTGAGTTTTAGGTGTGCATTACAAAGCAGCTAACAAATCTAAAGCAAGATCTCAACCCTAGTAATAGTGTTTGAGAAGTGGGAGGAGGAAGCAGTCTTTTAAGCTGCTGCTTGTGATCTGTAGTGCCATCTGTAGGTGGGACAGTTTGTGTTTGAAAAATAGATGGTGAAATGTGAAGCACTGGTAGAAGTCTCCGTTGACCTAACTGAGTAGTGTATTGCTAAGGAAATAGTTGTCTTGTGACTTTTTTAAATCTGTAGGGTATGTTTTAATATAGTCATCAGTGTAAATCTGGGTATTTAAGTTATGAAGTGCCTGTCCTTTAGCTTGAACTAGAAGTAGCCACAATAACGTCATTTTGGATGGCTTCCCCATTTATCTGCATGTACCCATGTGTTTGTCTGGAACATAGAGAGATTGTCTGTCTCACTGTCTTCTAAGGCCTTTTGCCAATTCCATTTAATAAAAAGAAAGCAAATGAGGAAGTAAGGAAGATAGCTCAAATTATAGGTGTCAGCTAAACTTGTTGCCAAGGCAGGGTGGAAATGAAACTCTCTAAACATCTTGGAATCATAAAATAATTCAAGCTTACTTGTGAGGCCAATGAGATTGCAAAGGATTTCCAGCAGCCCAGCCTTGAAAACCTCCAAGGATTGGAACATCAAAATCTCTAGGGCTGATTTGTTCCAATGCTTATCATCATGCTGAAAAAGCTTTTCCTTATTTCTGATTGAAATCTCTGTTTCAATTTACTTGGCAGTTTTCCCATGTCTTTCAATTGTGCAACATGCGCTTGGATTTGCCTTTTGGCCAACTTCACATTACGAACCAGAATGCTGATTTTAGGTTCCAAAGAACTTTTTCTGTCAAAGCTAAAAAGTCCCATGCCCTCATCCTCCCTTTAAGGGGCAAATCTTCCAGCCCTCTTATCATCTTAATGGCCCTATGCAGAACTTGCTAAATGTTATCGACATTCTTGCCATACTGGGGAGCCCAAAACAATGTGGTGCTCCTGATGTTTTACTTGAAGTGCCAAGCAAAGGCTTTGCTTGATACTGCTGACTGTATTTTTGCTAATGCAGGTCCTGTTAGCCTCCTTTTCTGCTAAGGCATACTGCAGGCTGCGTTTGGCTTGCTCAGTATCTGTAAAAAGACAAATAATAGTCAATGTGAATATTTTGAAAAGGGATGGAGTTAACCTATTTTTCACCTACAATATAGGAATTGGTTTTGTTTGCAAAGGAAGTGATGATGTCCTTTTAAGATTTTGATAGTGTTATGTAACTTATCTTAAGAAGTTGACATAGTCTAGAGGAAACCACTTTGGTTGTATGGTAACATAGAAATGTCTGGGTTGGAAGGAACCTTTAGAGGTCATCTAGTCCAACCACCCTGCTCAGAGTAGGGACATCCTCAACTAGAGCAGGTTGCTCAGAGCTCTGTCAAGCCTCACCTTGAATGCCCCCAGGGATGGGGCCTCAGCCACTTCCATTTCTAGTGGAATATTTTAAAAAAAAAAAAAAAAAAATCTGTTTAATTGGCAGCAGTTTGTGTTGCAAATGAGATGGTGCATCAAGCAGTTAATTAGGATTTCAGAGGAAATCTTGGAAGGAGATACCTGTATATGTAGAGTGCATTATTTAAAGTGCCAAGATACTGTAGTTCTGTTTTTGTTTGAGTTTTAACTGCAGTATCCTCACCTGGCATCTACAAATGTAGTCAGTCATAATAACAAGCTGTTCCTGGGAAAATCCCAGACCTATTGCACTGTCTTCAAATATCTTCTTTGTTTTAATATTTGTAAAGATTCACTACAGAGTAGCTTGGTGATAAGCTATGTCTGATTGTTGTATTCCCTGCTATCATACTGGTTCTTTATACATGTATCTGTATGTGTGTATTGTCCATTATTTGCATCAGCTGTCTTTCTGCAGAAATGCTGTGCTTGTTTGTATTTGAGCACCTGATAGTGCTTGGGTCTTGGGTCACCCAAGAGCCTCTTTTCTTTCTCTGTGGTAACTTTACAGTGCAGAAATTATATTTGGCTTGCTATGCGTTTTGTGTTCAATTCCTGAAATCCAGGCTATTTGTACAAGTAGAAGAATGTAAGTCTGGAACCAAAGGTAAAAAAAAAACAACCTTCCAGAGGCAGGCTTCTCATCAAACTGAATGCAAAAGCAAACCAACAAAAACCCAGCGCTCAGTTCAGGATACATAGACAAGCAGTAAACATCTGCTATTTCTAAAAACTTGCATCTCTCAGTTCGGAAGTAAATGGAAAATTTAGAAAAAACTATTTGAATTTGGTATCTAATTATGGGTGTGTGGGTTTTTTTTTTTGTTTGTGTGTGGTTTTTTTTTTTTTTTTTTTTTTTTTTTTAACCCTTGTAATAATTGCATTTTGCAGCCAGGTTCAAAGGTACCTAGATAAATTAGGTTACAGCATCTTAAAATTTTAATGCTTTCTTTACTTAAGGAGCTGAGAAAATGCACTCGGTGATGATAGTGCTTGATCTTTACCAAGTCTTTGAAATGTCTCCTCAAGTATGCTGAGGTGGGGCAATTGACATACCCTTGCAAAGCTGAGGTGAGCTTGCTTCTCTGGTTACACCTGTGACAGCTGTGTGTAACACAGGTTTTCTCACAATCTGAGAGAAAATTAGCATTTAAATAACCATATGTGCTTTTGAATTTGTGGATAGATGAAGAAATAATTTCTCTGCAAAATCGGTATTTTTCTAAACTTTTGTTATCGTTTGCATGATTTATGTCTATGCGTGGTTTATCTGTACATGAATTTTCCTTTATTTATTTGTCTGATGACTTTGTAGATAGAATCTCTCACACTGGAAAAAAAGAATAAGCCTGTGAAGGCACAAAGTGACTGCCAGCCATAACCTGAAAGAACTGGTAGATAATTCAAGGCAAGAAAAAAAACCCCCTCTCGTTTGTTTATCTCATGAGATTCATCCTTTATTTTTTAATATTAATGCCACAAATAGTGGTGAATGAAAAGGCATGTTTTCCTTGTGGCCAAACTGTACAGAATAGGTGTTGCTCATTGTTACTGAAATCACTTGGACCTGACAGGACAGAAATGTTCACTTTCAGTTAAGTATGAATGACTTGAACAGGTCACAGTGCTGCTCACAAATTCGGTAGAGTGATAGTGTTTCTAATGGCTAATGCTATTATGTGGAAACATCCTAGTCTTCAGTGCAGTAAAAATGGGACTTTTCATGCATTTTGTTATTTTTATTCAAGTTTTGCTGTGTCCATCAATATCTTTATGTTGCTTCTCACAGTACAATTAAAAGAAGGTTCTAAGTTATTAAACTCTTTAATTCTGGTAGTTTTAGTTCTGGTTTCCTTACATGGAACACTTTTTCAAAATGAGAACTTTCTTAGTTCCAACATTTACCATCTTCTGCTCATTCAAGGAGTATTAAAGTTTTTCCTGAAGAAGCTATATTATGAATTCTTATGACAGTGCTAAACCTCATGAATGTTTGAGTCTCGGTCAATCTTTTTTGAATATTTAGTACCACTTTGTGCAGTATTTCCAGTAACAACTCTGCAGAAACTGCTTTGGGCATAGGAAATATATATATATTTTTAAAAAAGTACAGTGTTCTCTGAGTGCATCTCCACCTGTGTACTATATTTATGAAAATGTGTGTTGATGTTTGCTACAAAAAGTTTTTGCTCTTCTGGTATGTTTGTTTTATTTTCTGTATGGACATTCTGTTGTTAGTGCTTAGCTGAAGATCTTCAAAGAAAGTTACTAGAAGGGCTTTTAATCCCTCATAGTGGTGCAGGGATTGGTAAAGGGCTCTAACATAGCTTAGATTTGTCCTGATTTGTGCAGTGGATGTGTTACTACATCTCAAACATGCCTGTTGTAAGATGATTTTTTTGTCCTCTGCTCTGATGTATTCAGTGTGCCTACTCACGATGAGCAGTCAATACACAAATCCTCAGCAAAGAAATGTCTCTTCCCCCCCCCTCTGCACAGGGCTCTTTTCCACACTTGATATTCTGTATTGGTTACCTGAAAGAAGTTATGTGCTTTCTAGGACAAGACTGATGAGCCTCAGGTCCTGTTTAAATGATGATAGTGAGTGGGATGTGATGATGACCCTTAGTTCTGAAAGAGTCACAAAGAAGGCAGGAGAGTAAAGAAGTGAGGGAAAACACACTCAGGGTTTATCCCTTTCTTAAGCTAGTTGTAGCCAGGATTAGACTGAAGGAGCTTAATCTTGAATTTGAGTGAGAGTATCTTTGGAAGGAAGTTATGATTGATCTTTGCCCTTCATAGACAGAGCATGAGGGACAATCAGAGTTTGCATGTGGTATTGGGGCTCCTAAAGTGAAGTTTGTGCAAGAAAACGTGTGTGGACTGACTGCAGGGTGTTTTTGGGCACGATGCTGGACATGTACCAAAGCACCTAAAAAAAAAAATTAATGTCCAGTTTCCCTTACCTTTTTGGATGCTTGCACTTTGTCTTTGAACTTTACAGTCTTTTTCAAGAGAAGACTTAGAAAAGTCACAGATGACTCCTGTGTGGGGTGCCTCATGTGCATTCAGCTCTGAGCATAGTGACAATAGTTGTTCCACCCTCCCCTCCACCCCCCTAACAAACAGGAAAGTTCCATCTGGTGAACTGGTGCTTTTCTGGAGATTTCTGTCTGGGTTGAGCATTTTCAATCTGAAAGATTTTTCCCCACTGATACTTTGCAGCAGTGTAAACTTCACCTAGGTGTTCATAGTAGAACTTCTTAACAGACTTTATAGACAATGTAAAAATGAAAAGTATCTCTGACTTGGCTTGGACAAACAAGGTAAAAATCCTGGTCTTGGTGGCTGAATGGTGTAAGATTTACCTGGAAATTCTATTCAAGCTGAACAAAGTTGTTTTTACTAGCATGCAATCAAGCTTTTCTTTAATGGTTTGGAGTTTTTTGGATGTGGTTTTGTTGTTGTGGTGGGGTTTTTTGGGTGGGTGTATTTGTTTTAATTTTTTAAATAATGTCCTCCTTTTTCCCCTTTGTCTTGCAAAGGTACCACTTGCCCACAAAATAAAACATGGAATTTTACAAAGAATAGTTTCCTTATTTCTCAACTTCTTCTCTGGCCTTCCCCCTGCCCCCCCCCGAACTGTATAGATTGCAGAGCCAGGGAATCAAGTGGAGTAAAGTTGCAGAAGGATTAAGGGCAATAATGCTTTAGATACATACTTGATATGTTCTAGAACTTTTTGTCTGTAAGAAGTACAATCAGTTTGGCTAGTTTTACATTTTGGGCTAAAAGCAGGATGTTGCAGGTGAGATTTAATAATTTGAAATTATTTATTGAATTCTTTCAATATATTTCATGGTGTTTGTAGCAAAGGTGTTAGTGGGGGATCTAATAGGGCAAGGTAGGGAAACTGAGTTAACTACTTGCTTTCAAAGCCTCTTGTGGGGAGCTAATGTCATGAGGTTCTTACCAATGTATGAAAGTGTCACTTTGGTGTTTCACAGTACACAGAAGGCTTTTTTTGTGCCCAAGTGTTTGACTTTTGCCAGCTGTGCTTATGAGGCTGAGCAGACAATGCCTGTGCATACAAACTTTGCCTTCTCACTGCTTTACAGCCTTACAAAAGGAAGTGAAATTCTAGGTTAATTCGAGGCTCAAAATAGCGTTTCTCTTGCAATATGCATTACTCTTTCCTTGCCACTTTCTTCTCTCCCTGTTCTACATGGAATATTCCATTCATTACTGCCTGAGATATCGGTTGTTTTGCAGCCTGCAAATGCTGAAATGACGTTGGAGGACAAATACTTGCTTGCAACCAAAACTATTTTTGAACAAACGCTTCATTTTAGAAATTGTAACTAGCTAAGAAAAGCTGAATTGAAATTTTTTTACTCTAAAATAATTTTGTATTGCACTTCATCAAATGATTCCTTGTGATGCTCATGTGTTAGGTAATCCTGAAAGAGGAGTATATGAAATAGAATACGAGGAGGTACTTAACTGGTATGGAATAGGATTTGCCATCTTTTGTAGGATATTTTCAAGGATAAATTTAAGATTTTCAGACTTAGATAATCAAAACAGGTTAAGAATCTTTCATGAAACTTAAAGCATTTGTATTTTAGCCTTTTTTTTATTATTATTTCTTTTTTTCTTATTCCCTCCACGGTGCTTCTACCTCTGAATGAATCTAAAGGGAAACCTGGCACCCATTCTGCTGTTTTGACTATTAAATAAGTGTGCTTTTTTGTCACTCTGTTGAGATGGTATTTAGCTGTGATTGAAAATAAACCTTTTAAATGTTTGGAAAGATACCTGCTATGCTGAAACGATGGATTGCTTATGTATTGTAACAACAAAGGTAAGATAAAGCTTGTGATTAATGCCTACAGTCTTGGAAGTTCTTGTTAAATCTTTCTTCCAGTTTTTGTCTACCTGTAATGAAAATGTCTTAATGGTTTTCTAATGTTGATTTTTTTATTTTTTGGTAAACTTTTACTGCACAGATCGGGAAAATAAATTCTGTAGCTGTTGCTAAGAGCAATCACAGATCTTAATTCTTCTAAGAGCTGATTATGCACATATTGAAAAACTCAAGTGTAGTAGAATGATGAATTTCTTTTGTCATTCTGCAGTAAGACTCTCTTATATAAAAATTAACTTTCTTTAAATGTGCTAAAATAATAGTTGGCTTTTTATTCAAGATTGAGGAATTCCAAATGTTTTACATAACCTTTATTAGGACATGTTTAAAATAATTATCAAAGAGAAGAAGATTAATCTGGGAAGATCTAAGGATGGATCTATTTCAGGATGCTTTGTAATTTTGACATCTTGCTGCTCTGAGGTGAAGACACCCAGCTAGTTTAGTGTCATTACTTCTGTGCTAGGATAAACTTTTGTATGTGACTGTTTTTTAATATACATTCCACTTGTAACTGCTAAAGATACATTCTGTTTATGCATCAGATGTTGTTATACTGAGTGAGTTTTAATATTTTTTACTCCTTTTTGAGAGAGCTCTTTGTTTTCCTGCAAGTGGTAAACTGTTCTTTTTTGCTTCCTTTGCCCTGGATGTTCAAATACTTTCAGGCTTAGTTTTTTTTTTTTTTTTTTTACAAGCTATTTTGACTTCTAGCATTCTTCTAGTTAATTTTTGAAACCATAAAACACGTTCATACAAACATCCTTCTTTGGGAATATTATGTGGGTTTAATGATAGCTTTTATGAAAGAAAATATCAAGGTACTTACTGGTCATTTGATAGAAGCATAGGCTGATTGGAATGGGTGAAGTTACTTTGGTTAAAGAGTGTTTCTGGTGCCTGAACTGGGGTTTTTTGGAAGTGAAACCTACCCTTTTAAGTCACATTTGATTAACATTCATTTGTGGCACTTCTGCTTTATTTCTTTTAGAGTATCCTCTCTTGTACAGTGAGATTAGGCTCAGATGTTCATTTATTGACTTTGGGTATATTGATATGTATCTTAATTTTATTGTACTCCTTTTAAAAAAGGGAAGGGCAACACTCATTTTTTTAATTGAACTGCTTAGCCTCAGTTTTATATTGTGCATTTGTTTATCTTCCCCTATCTACTTGTCTAAGAGTAGAAAGACAATTTATCTGCAAAGTTAAGCCAACGTAAAACATGTTTTTGGGGAAAAAATACTGGGTTTTTTGGTATGATTAGCCTAGCAGAGATCATCCTCTCTACGCAGCATAGTCTTAGATGGGCTTAAACTGATGATGCATTTCCACCAGCAGTTATCAGTGTTTAATCCTTCCTGCCTGTTTCATCTGAAGTTTTGGCCTCGTTTAACTAAATGCTGCTGTAGTACCTTGTAGCTTCAACTACAGCTGTGTACTTAGTGAGGCTTATAAAAGAACTGTTTGTTTCCCTGTGAGCATCTGTGTGCTGATGACTTGAAAGTTGTAGTCTAATGAAAAACACATTCCTTGGTTTTTTGGTTTTTGTTTTTTTCATAAACCGATTTCTCAAAGGTAAAGGGAAATGAATTCCTGTAAGTAAGGCAATTTTGAAATCAGCATTGAAGAAATGTCTGATAGGATTAGTAGTAGTGTTAAATCCTTCCCCTTTCTCTGCCCTGAGGAGTATTTGAAGCTATTAATTTTTTACTCTATTTCTGAATAAGGGAGAGAATAATTTGCTCTGAGTAATTTTTCTAATGAATTTGAGAAATCTGTTGTAATGTGATCTTTGATTCTGTTTTGCTAAATTCAGAATTATAGTGATGATGGGTGAACAGGTCCTTAAACTACTTTCTGTTCTGTCTTCTAAGGGCTAACTGGTTTAATTTGCCCTAATCTGGCGCAAGGAGTACTGATTAATACAGTATTTTTTTCTTCTTATGTGGGCACATTTGGTTTGATGTAGGTAGGCAAATTTGCATCACTGCAACCATGGATACTATTAAGAGCAAGCATGTGGGCTGAGCTTACAGTAATGAGTTTTATTTAAGTAACAGTTTTAAATGAGTTCATGGCACTTACAAATACAGAATATGAAAAATATTTTTTTCCCAGAAAAGCAATTTTTTGGGAAGTCATTCTTAGCTTACTTGTTCTGTAGTATACTTCCAGTAAAACAGTTGAATTTACAGTAATATAAAATGTCTTCAAATAATTTCTATCAAGACCAGTGCAAAATAATGATTGTTTTATACCATTTTAATTTCAAAATACCAAGAAGCAAGCTGCTTGGACTATTCCCAAGCAGTACTGGACTGTTTTGGTACCTGGTTTCTGACAGCAATGAAAACCTATTATCTTGGGAGAAGGGAAGCATGTATGGTGCATCAGCCTAGTACCATGAGAGAAAGATGAAGGTTTGCTTTCCAAGTTGTTAAACTTGAAAGTCATGAGTCCTTCTAAATTCTGGGTCACTTCTGTTCTGAGCACAGTGATGTGGCTGTGCAAGGTGGGAGGCTGCAAGGTGCCTGAACACAGGAGCACAAGTACAGACAGCATGGCTGAGGCTGGAAATGTAGTATGGAGTTTGTGAGATTCCTGCAGATCTTCTCACTTAGTTGTGCAGCGTACTGTAGTTCAGAATTCCATTTTTATTGTTTCCAGTTTTTGGAATTTCCCTCAACTGAGTTGTGCCTCCTTACCTACCAGTTGCAAGTGCAGAAGGGAATGACAGAATCTTTTAGATTGGAAGTCATCTAGTCCAACTAGCTGCTTAAAGCAGGGTCAGTATCAGCTTCAGACCAGGTTACTTAGGGCTTCAGTTTGGTTCTGTAAACCCCCTTGCTCTGTCTCAGTTTAAGGTGGTCTGTCCTCCTTCTGTGCATGAGACAAGTTTTGTTTTCTTGGTAACCTTCTCTTAGACTTAGAAGGCTGTTACTAGCTCCTGCAAAGCTGCCTTTTCTCCAGGTTTAACAAGCCCAGGCCCATAACCTTCATTGTGTTTCAACTCACTTAACTGTCTTGGTGGCTCTCCGTGTACATGCTCCTATATTCCAGATAGAATATAGTAAGTATTTGAAAAAGTCTAAGGAGGGGTTACAATGCAAGTTTTAACCTTCTGGAGGTACCGTGTGCATAAAACCTAAAACCCCTACTGTTGATAGGAAATAAAATGTGAAAGAGGCAATTGTGTGAAAATGGAAACAATTAAAATCTAAGCTTTTAAGTATAAAATTGATGCAGAAATTGCTTGATAGGCCCAAGGGAGGATGCTTTCTTAAAGGGGAGGAACAGAACATGGAATTTTGTGAATTTAAAACCATAGAAGAGATGGAAACACAATTATATTGGAAATTATTACAGTAAAAGCTTAAGAAACACCATGACTGCTAAATAGTCCACAACAGTCCTTCCAAGTTGGCATGTGTAAATGATGTGTCATCGTGCATTTTGGCAAGAAACTTCATTTTGCCAACATTCCATGTCCTCGTTAAAAAGCAGATTGCTTTCCAAACATAATTGATTAGATTGCGTGTAAATCATAGCTATCTGGTGAGCCATTTGAGGAGTTCTAATAATACACCACTTGGCTTTGATACACCATCTGGTTATAGCACTGAAAAAACCCGTGCCGAATCAGTCATCATGGAAACTTTGGGGAGTGGGGAAAAAAAAAAAAAAGGTGCATTACTAATGTTGGCAGATGGTATGAAATTGCTCTCGCATTGTAATCTTGAAGTATAAGGCAATGCCAAAGAAACAGCTGCCAAGTAGATAGGTGGTAAGTACCAAAAATCAAGGATGGCTGTCAGCAGACTGAAGGACTGGTTAGCTTTTATTTGGCATAGGAGACCAAGTGTGAGTAATGTATGCCATAGGTGGGTTTAAGAGATATTTGACAAAAACAATGAGGAATACAAGAGGAGGATACTGATCTGGTGGTCATGCTGAAGAAATGATATCCCAGCTGCATGTTATTTGTGGCTGTGGATAAGCCTTTAAGAAGTTTGAAATTTTAATACACAGAATAGACTTGGGCAGGGGATGATGCTTCTAACACCTATGTGGCAAATAAAGAAGCCCAGTGCAACACAAGATAGCAAGAGGTTGGTTAAATCCAGAGGTTGTAGCTGAAGAACTGAAGAAATAATACTGTATTTCAGATTCTGTTGGTAGAATTGAAGATGGCTTGTCTGAGTTCTGAAGATGAATAGGTTTGAAGGTGATGAGTGGGAACACTGAAGAGTGAAGTTGAAGGTGGCAGAGAGTGACAGTGATGGAGTTGATTAAGGGATCTGATACACAAAATCTGAAAAGCTATGCTAAGAAAGCATGAGAAAAGACTAAAGACAAATCATTAGTAAAAGTTTACGTTCTTGCTGCATATTGATTACAAGGATATAATAATTTTTCTGTGTCTAACTCTTTAAAGTGGATTCTCTTAAATCCAGAGTTACTCTTAGCCTGATACTTGGTATTCTGCAAACCACCAAGAGTTCAGCACTCAATTCCTGTGCTAGAGGCAATTGCTCTTTAGTAATCCTTGGGTTTCTCTTCCGTGGGTTGTCTGGTCTCGTGAAAACGCACACACAAACAAAACCGAGGTATAAATCTGTATATGCAGACCATCTCCAGAGGTAATGTTTGTTGGCGTGTGCTTGCTTGCTCTTTCTAAATGACTGCAAGTATATAGGGTCATTCAGTTGATAAACCAAAAATTATTAGACTTGTTTTAATTTTTTCAGGCAGGCTCATCAGTGAAGTTTGTATTTGTTTGTGTGCTTGAAGAAACTGGATACCACATACATCAGGTGCTTATATGAGGCTGATAAATCTTGCATGAACCTCTTGAGTCTTCAAGTCTGTACTTTTCCCTTCCTGTTTTAAAAGTAAAAGCTGATAATTAATACCCCAAGTGACAAATCAGTTATATTTGGTTATTGCACCAGTTCTGTGCGTGTTTGGTTAGGAACTGATAATAAAACAAATTCCTGTAAAATACCAGTATTTCCAGCAGGACTGACTTTGAGAACGTGATGTGGATTATGTTTAGGTTGGAGATGCAGTGAATACAGCAGTGAAAAAGGAGCATAACTCTCTGAAATTAATCCTATAAATAAGACCCCTTCAGAGAATTTTCCCAAACTTCATTTGCCTGCTTGGAACTGTGTGGATTTATTTTTGGGGAGCTGATGATCATAAACTAAGTAATTTTCCAGGTAGGATTAATGGCAGCAGAGCACTGAAACACTCATTCCTGATCAGTTTCCTTTGCTGTCCTTGTCTACTTATGGGAGAAGAATTTGATCTGTCATTATGCATGACAGTGTACTGGTCTGTCAGGTTGCTGCTACTGAGGGTGCTTCTACCCTTCTGCCCTGTTTTCTTCACTGCTTGCCTGCGAAGAACCCAGCAGAACCTGGTGTTCTTTTCTGATGGCTAGGGAGTGAAAGCAGCTCGTGGAAAGGGAGCTGCTGGGATGGAGAGTTGGAAAGTATCGAGCAGATTAATTGACTCAGTTGCCAGTGAAAAGGCAGGTAAATGGTCAGACTTAAGGGCCCAACACTTTTGGAAAGAGGAGAGGAGAGCAGGAATAATATCTTTTAAAAAAAAAAAAGTTTGCTCTGTTCGGTTGTTGTTTATGAAACTGGACCCTCAGAGTGAACAGCTTTGGCGTGGTTTCCTGTTGTAATGAAAACAGTGGGAGAAAATAACGGGTGAATAAATGTAGGATTGTTCATAGTTTGGACATATGGTTTCCAACACGATTCCAGTAGGCAGAGGTATTTAGATTTCTTGATGGCAGAAACCCAAAAGGCTTTCTCTGCTTCCTCTTACTTGAAATGAGGTTTCAGGATGGTTGACTTCATTGGCCGATTATCTGGTATGCCACTAGTCAGTTGTGTTTTACTAGCTGGCACCATGCTTGATCATTTCTCTTTTGTGAATGCAGTAAGTTGCACCAGGGCTTTGTTAACATGGTGTGTTTTTACATGTTATTTGAGGCTTAATCAGAGCCTGACTTACTGTCAAGGGGTATTACTCATACTTTCATAAGTGGTAATAACATTACTTGAATCTTATTCCTGGGACTGGTGTTTACTGGACCACAAAATGGAAAACCTTGAAGGCATCTGCAGCCTTGTTTTGTTGGGAGGCTTGGTGGTGTTGTTAGGTTCTTTGACAGTACATCTTGTGTTTGGATGAGGGAGGAACACGCTTTAATGAAATACTAATACATACTGGAAGTGTAACTGAGGGCTGCTGTCTTAAAGGTCAATGTGGGCAAAAATCATCAGCATTTTCTGAACTCATCTAAATACCCAACAGAGAATGAACAGTCCTTAGTGTGTTTTAGTGACAAACCCATATTGCCTGGAAGAATGATTTCTCCTCTCCATTGCATGAAAACATGAGAACAGTTATTCCTTCCTTGTTTTAAAAAGTCTTTGTACTCTAAGAGTGGGTTTGCTGGTGCCCACATATAAGTTGAGGACATTTTTGTGCTTTCCTTGTCTTGGCAAGGCTAAGTGCCAACCACCATTCAAATTTCTCTCAAACGTTCCGTTGAGATGGAATGCTCCAATGCAGGGAATTTTTCAATCCTCTGAGACTTATTCTTTCCTATTGGAAAAATCAAGTGATAGTTGCATCTAGCCACTTACATTTAAGCTGCCTTTATTACCTGGGGAAGCCACCACCACTGAAGAATGAATGTTTTGTTTGCGTGTGATAGATGATGTGCAAATGGTGTAGCTCAAGCTCCAGAGGTTTATCTTAAGCAGACTCCAAAAGCTTTTGTGAGAGCCGAGGTCAGAAGTGCTGGAGTGGTGGGTTGGCCAAGTGCAGTAGCACTGAATCTGGAACTGAACAGTCAGGCTTCTTGTATTCTTGTACTTGGTTTTCATGTATTTTCCTAATAACTCTGAAGTCACAGAATCACTGTGGTTGGAAAAGACCTTTAAGATCATCAGGCCCAACCATTATCTAATTCTACCAGGGCCACTACTACACCATATCATTTTGTACCATATCTAGATGGCTTTTAAATACACCCAGGGATGACGATTCAACCACTTCTCTGGGCAGCCTGTTGTCCTTGGAGTGTTATAGTAATGAACTTTGTCCCATTTTTCTTTTGTAATTAAAAGATGACTTTTCACTTTTGTACACTTACTATTTCTTTGAAGAGATACAGTACTTCATAATTATGTGTGCTTGACTTGTAATATATTCCTGTATCTTTTTGCAAATGTCTTACCTAGAAGTAGACTTCTTTCTTATGCTTCAATTTGCTCTTTTCTATTTAAGAAAAAAAAAATCATTTGCATTGGTAAAATGCAACTATTTATTACATAACTGAGTTGGAAAATCTACTTTGAGTGCTGTAGCTTTAGTTTAGAAAAGTGTAATCATAGTTAAATCAGGTAGAGATTTCCTCAAAAACAGTGTTATCCTGCAGTCGAGTGGCAATGCTGTTGCAGTTTATTTAAAAAACAACAAACAAACAACAACCAACCCAAACAAAAAACTCCCCCAAAACCAAACCAATGAAAAAGAAACAAATAAACCTCTTACAAAACCAAACCACATTTCTGCTGCTGTTTGTAATTAAGATTGACAATACCCTAAACTCAAGAAGAAAAAGTAAGACTATGTTATTATGTGAAACTTATTTTACTCCTTCAGTCTGAGAAGATGGTGAGGGAATACTTTAGCTATTGGGTTGGAGTTTTTTTTTAAATAAAATTTGACTCTTTATATGCTATAAAAATTCCAGTTAAGATAAGGAATGGTTAACTTAGTGACCTATTATTAATAAAAGCATCTCCAAAGCTGTTTGTAGAAAACTCCTGGAAATAAGCATCATCTCCTGTATGGTGAGAAATGCATAATTTTTCCCTATTTCTTCACATGCAAATAGGTTGTTTACAGGGTTGGACGTACACGGCTGGTTTTATGCAAGTAACTGGAATTCAGGTGACTGGAGAGAAGTCTGATGGTGGTCTAGAAAGCAGCATGGTCTTTATGACTCTGATCCTGATCTTATTTTGATTGATTGTGATAATGTTCACACTGCTCTGTACAGTGTTGTTATATATGTGTCACTCCAAATTGTACATCCACAGCTGGAAGCACTATTAGAGTGGTGAGGGAAGAACTGTCTGGGAGGAGGGGGGGGAAGCTGGAAGAGCTTGTCCTGGCAAGGTAGGGAGTAAGTTTTCAAAATGAAAGGATGGCAGTGACTTTTCAAATGAGGTGATGTTGAAATGGGAACAGTAAGAGTTAAGCCAAAATAAATGAAAGCTGGAAATCAAATGCTCCTTGCTGCTAAAGTAATTGGTTCAGCAAAAGCCTTTTATAACACTAATGTAGATAACATGAGCTCAGTATGATGTAGCTGGATGATTTAAAGATCATATTGTTCATTAAGGGTGTAGGTTGAGAGAACAACCTATCGGAAAAAGCTGTCTCACTTTTCATACTTCTGAAGGAAAAGCATCAGATTGGGCTGGATCCAATAATGAGAGTTGTTAGTCATCTAAAATCTTGTTAGCACCGTTTGTAGCTTATTCTGATTAAACTCTCCTGTGAAAAGGATTGTAAAGTACGTGTCTGATAACATTAAACAGGAAGGTTAATTTCAAAGTGGCATTGTTTCAACTTCCTAAATACTCACTGTCAGTCTAAAAGCTTTTTCTCCTAGGTATTTATTCAAAGAATAAAATCAAAATGAGTTGTTGTGCATCAGTTCACCAGTGCACTGCAATTTATAAACAGCAAGCTGGACAACCTCAGTAGCAGATGACGACTGTATGTATCTGTGACTAAGGAAGGAAATGAAAAATCTTCTGTCAGAATCAATTAACGTTTTCTGTTTTTTTTTCTTTGCTTCAGTTCTGATGCTTGGATCTCTTCGTAGACTTTGTTTGTTTGTTTGTTTGTCTTTATAGGCTATGAAGTGTATTTCTGTAAAATGAAGACTTTGGGACAAAAGATGTGCAATTTCCTTTGGACTCTGGTGGTTCACATCCTTCCCTTGAACCGCTGCTGTTAGGAAGGAGCCGGGCTGTGGAGAGCTGCTGCCCTCTGCTGCTCCTGCCGGGCTGTGCTCAGATTCCCCCAAGCAGCGCAGTGCGGGGGGCTCCCCTTTGGAGAACTTGGCGAGGCTTTTCTCAGCCCTCCGAAATGTGAAATGTGCGAGGACGTCTTTTGAAAGATAGAGCAGATCATGGAATTGTGGTATTAATTCACAGCAGTGTTGGTTTGCTGATAGTGAGCTGCAAGACCTTGGTTGCTATTACTGTATTTTTTTTTTATTACTCTATTTTTGGAATTCCTTTATACAAGTAATATTCTTTCACATCCACTATAAAAATATGCATGTAGTAATTTTTGTTAAAACTGGATTATTCCAGCCTTCATTAGCCTAGGTAATGATTTCCTGTAGTACAAGAACTGGCAACACTACATTTTTTGTGATCTATTTTTTCTATTTCACAAACTTTGGCAATTACCTTTTTTTATCCTTTTCCTTTTTAAATTAAATTTGCACGTCCTCTAGCAACTCAAGTATGATGACTTCCCTCATAGCAAATAAAGGCATGAGAGATGTAAAAACTTTCTGACCTTTTATATAGTATGGTTTATGTAGACACCACAGTGCACAAGTGCATTAAACCTTCAGTATCTTCCTTTCCCTCTCCTCTGTTGTTCCTGTTTGCAGTTGTATTAGCATCTCTTTAACCAATATTCAAGGTGCCCCGCTGAAGCCGTGAGTTGATCTGAGTGTCTGATGTTGTGCCAGTAGGGGGTGATGCAAATTTAATCCTTAAGAGTACAAATACTCTTTAAAAATGAAGCACTGTCAAATACTGTGAAGGAAGAGTTAAGTAGGAGGTCAGTTGGCAAGGGTGTCTTGCATCTTCACCTTCCTACTCCCCAGCTTACTGGATGTTGCTGAAGGGGATGTGTGTGCTGTGGCCCATAATGTGTGTAGCAATAATTACACTTTAGTTAACTTTTTGTTGCTACTTTTCTCAGATGAGATCATCAGAAAGGGCAAGATTTGTGAAGACCTCAAAATTATATGGAGGAATAACACTTTCTGATTTTTCCCAAAGTATCTGCTTGGAAAATAGAACTCTGTTCTGAGCTAACAGCTTTCCTCCACTTGGTGGTTGAAAAACACCTTTCATTTTATTTAAGGTACAATTTTCTAGGTGTTTTGAAGGCAGTAGAGGGGAGAGGGAAGGGGGGAATGACGTACATTTGCTATAACACGCTGACACATTCACTCAGGTATTTGGGTCCTAACTGAAGCAATATCAAAGCTGAAGTAGGGCACTACTTTGCTACAGAAAGTATTGGATCTTGCTAAAACTTACTAAGAAGAAATATGCGGTTTTGAAAAGTTGTACAATTAGTTTGCCAACAGCTTCTGGTGTTTCTTAAGGATTTGTGTGTGCTGCCCTAGATTCCTGCTGAAGTGCTGTGGTTTGGAAACATGTTTGAATGTGCAGAGGCTCTGGACTCTTAAGTGGGATGGAGTCTAGGATCAAGATCTTGAAAATCTGCTTCATAAACTGGATGCAGATCTAAACCAAAGTTATGTTGATTTAAGCTGCTAACATTGCAAATGTTTTAGTAAGCTTAAAAACTATGATTTAATATTCATATGCTTTAATATTTGGGAGTTAAATAGTAAACAAGCATTTGTTATCTATTTCTGAAGATTGCTTTCAGCAAGTTCACACCTCATTGCCAAGGTATCTACTGTTTTTTTGCTGTAGTAAGGGGTGTTCCTTGTGCCTTGTCTCAAATGGCTAATTTTGGAAGAGGGAACAAGTGGGATTTGGAAGTATCAGTAAGTGAAATATAACCAAGGTATCCTGGAAGTAAGCTTGTGGTCAAGGTAATGGCACTTGGTAATAAAGTGTGTAAAGCATCACTGTTTGAATTCTTGGCAAAGTTTGGCTTTAATTTGATAGCAATCTTTTTTTTTCTAACTGGGAGAATAAGTATTTTAATTTGTTAGCTTGTATTAAAATAATCAACCTGCTATTAGAAAATATAATTTGTGGGTACCTTTGTGGAGCTCAAGTTCAGTTCAAGTAACAGACCCTACACTTTTCACTTGAGCTGTTCTGTCATGGTGCTTAGGGTGTAACTTCTTTTCATTTTAAGGCATAATACATACACACACTTTCAGCTTCTTAATTACTTAATTCCTCCTTATTTGCAAGCTCAGTGCTTTACTCCACTTGTTACCATATTAATGAGCACTGCATAAGAGAATGAATCTTCCAACAGCAGAAATACTTGGAAAGATATTTTTTGGAAAGAGATAATGGATACAGTTGGTTTTTTTTAGCAGTACTGGCTATACCGTAAACTGCTCATATCTTGGACTGTTTCTTACTCAGCCTGCTGTCCCCTGTAACTATTAGATGCTTCCCAGTACAGCTGTTGTTAATCCCAGTAGCAGTGCATGGGTTGGTTCTATCCTTGCTGCAAACCTTGGCACATCGTCTTGTTGAGCTCCGTGAACTGACTTCTGACCCAGTCTTCTAAGTCACAGAGGTCTGTGTTAAGGTGCTGCAATTTCTTATATTAGGCACTTTAACTAGCAGCCTTTCACCTGTCAGTTTGTTTGGGGTGTGTTGTCATGCCAGCAGCTAGTAAGAATGTTGAGGAACGTGGGCCCCAGTATCCATCCTCAGGGTGCTCTGCCTCTTGTAGCTGTTTGCCAGTATCATGCTACCAGTCACTTTTTGAGCCTGGTGGTCCAGCACGTTTTCAACCCATGTTCTACCCAACTGACTGTCCTGCCTGTGAGTCCTTATGCTTCAAGAGGCCCCATCAGAAGCATTTCAAAGCCTTGATATCTGCCTGTCTATTCAGAGCCTTCTTGCAACTCTCCCCTTTAGACTTTGTAGTTTCACAGAAATGGCAGGCGGGTCAGTGGCCTGCAGGCAGTAACAGCTCCCTTAGACTTTGTTATTAACTAAGAACAGATAAGTCGCCAGTATCCTTCCCATCTGGATTGAGCTGGCAATCCTAGTCCTTTCCTGTAAGAGGATTTGCATTTTAAGATGGAGAAAGTGGTGGAGTTGCAATGAATTGAAACTGTAGGGTAGCAAATTCTTTGTTCTGTTGGAATTGAATAGTAGCATTATAGTCATCTCTGGTTTTGAAAAGTTCAAATCTGTTAGAATGACAGAAGAAATACACTATGGGAATTTCCGTTTTAAGCATCTTTTTTGAGAACAGTTGTTTCTTACAGAACCTGACAACTGTTCTCTGCATACCCAGAAAGCCATGGCAGATACTCAACCATCAATAGAACAGTATTGCTGCCTACATTATGTCCTGCTCCCAGTAAACTATTTTATAGCAGAGATGTGATCTGTTTTCATTGGTTTCAAAGCAACAGAACTGGAGGACTGATTTATGTTAGTCTCTTGGAACAACCTTCTCAGTGTCTGGAGGAAAAAAGAAACACAGTTATGAGTATTGTGCAAGCACTTCAACTCCACTGGCTATGGGATGCTCTCAGCCTCTGCTGTTGGCGCTGTGTCAAAGCAGTAGAGCAAAAACGTGTTAAACTGCAGCCTTTTCTTGATGTGTGTTAAGGAAACAGGAACGGCTGTTGCAATGAATCTGGAATAGTATGAGACTTTACCAGACAAAAGACATATATTATTAGTGTCTTTTCTCTCCCTCATTTTCCCTTGTTTTTTACCTGTGTCCTCATTCTTACAGTGGTGGCAGAGGTGCTTGATATACTTTGAGAGTTAGTCAACTTACTTTTCTTGGCTGCATTGCATGGAAAGGTATTCCACTGCTGAAAACTGCTACTCCAAAAGGAGCTCTTCTAAAAATATAGGTTGTGATAACTGAAGGTCTAATCAATCCCTTCAAGGATCTTCATATTTTATCCATTCTAGAATAAACCTTGAACTCAGTCTCTTTCCTCCCACTGCCAAACCCCCTCCCTCCCCCCAGTGGTTCTGCGTGACAGCTTCAATCAGACTAGCCTTCTGTCTCAGCCTAATAAATGCTTAAGGAAAATGATGTTTTTGAGGACATGCTTAGCCTAGTCAGCCTGGGTCCAACAGGGAACAATCCAGAGTAATAAATTAGATCCTTCCTGCAGTCTGGTTTTTACACTGGGAAGAGCAGTACCAGCTAATCACACCCTGCTGGATTCAGTCTTTCTCACGGAGTATAGCTTTGAAAGTATAACCTTGGCTAATAATCTTTATCACTGGAGTTTAAAGTCTAACCACTTCAAATACAAACTGGGTGGAAGCTTCATAAAGGGTATGGGGAAGGGATGAGACAAGGCTGTAGAGCTTTACTGGGCTTTTATAGTTCATCAGTCTTATCTCTGGGATTCAGTGACTGTTCACTAGAAATCTTTTTCAGGGTCAGATAAAACTATCTAGGGCTAAATACACATACTTTTTCCTTCTCTGTGGACAGATAGGAGCAACACATCAAAGTCAGCTCTAGAATAATCAGGTACTTTTATTCTAAGAATAATTTCATCAGTTTTTTTGGATGCAAGTATCTTGCAGTCCTTAATTTTAAAGGACATTTCAGGTCAGACTGGTAGAGGGTTTGTCTGAGATGGAGTTAATTTTCTTCACAGCAGCCCATATGGTGCTGCATTTTAGGTGGTGACAAACTGTTGATTAACACACCAGTGCTTTAGCTATTGCTGAATAGTGCTCATTCAGTGTCAAGGCCTCCTCTGTTTCTCATACTGCTGCCCTAGCAAGTAGGCTGGGGGTGGGCAAGAGTCTGTGAGGGGATGCAGCTGGAGCATCTCACCCGAAGTGACTGAAAAGATACTTGCTGGTTTTTAACATTGTCAGCAATAAAACTGAGGGGAAGTCTTTCCAAAGTAGCTGTTGCTCAGGTTGGCCATTGATTAGCTGGTGGAAGGTGGTTAGTGATTTGATTTGCATCACTTGCATATGTAGCTTTTTTTCCCCTTCACTTATTTATCTTAGCAAAGGGATAAACCTCATAGGTTGTTACCTTTCTGATTTTTCTCCCTCATACCTGTGGAGGGAAGTGATTGAGTGACTGACTAGGTGGGTGCTTACCTGCCCTCCTGGGTTAATGTACTACAGACTGTTTCTAGACATGTCAAACATGTTTGAAGTAATGCAGTACTTTTTGCATTTAGGGATTTCCTAGTTGACTTATATTCTAATCACAGTGCAGTCTATTCAGAATACAGTCACTCTTCCCCTCCTCCCCCCACCATGTTACTGATATAATGAACTTAATTTTCTGCAGTGAACTTAGCAGAGGTGGTCAGATAAGCTTCAGTCTATCTGCTCCATGTGCACCCTCTTTCTTGGATCAAAATTGAAGCCTTGCAAGATGAATCATTTCTTTTCAGTCCTTTCCTAGTCTGTTTTGAAGATGTTGTCCCAGTTTTGGTGGTTTCAGCTAGGAGATAGTAACACTGGATTTTGGATTTCATAGTAGTCATACTAGCCAATTCTGTAACCTCTCTAATTCTCAGGAACTTCTTGTCTGGAAACTGAAGATGTGAAGTCATGCTCCAGTAGTGCTAAAATCTTTTCAAAACATCAGGAGGGGAAGAGATTCCACTCTGGGCCTTTTTAATACCAAAACATGAAATGGCCTCGTACCTGCTTTACAAAGCATGACTTCCTGTAACTTTTTGTCAAGTTGTGGTATAATTTTAATATGTTACTATATAGCATTTTACTATCCCTTCCCCCCTTTAATATTCTTCCTGTCCTTCCCATTATATAAACCCTGCCTGTTGTTGATTAGGCAGGCTTACCTCTTCCTTGCTCCCCTTTCCTTTGGTGTGGATTTTTTTGTACTTATTCCCTTGCTTGCTGCCTACTTCAAAGAACCTTGGAAATGATTGATAACCTTGTAGACCTCTCTTTTTCCAGTCAGTTTGGCTGAAATTAACTTATTGTGTTAGAATTACTAACTGGCAGGGGCTGACAGATGAATGACATGGTTAAATATCATAGATGTTGCATTTCAAATACGTAGGACATCTGTCCAGTGGTAATTGTCAGAAAAGTCTGTCTTTTGTTAAGTTTTGCTTCTGAATGCTCTTCAGCCTGTCATTATTTTGCAGCTTATATTTTGAAGCCTGATTATTGTTGCAGAGAGAAGACATCATAACACAGACACTTCTGGGTTCTTTTCTGGCCTGGCATTGTATTTTCCTCCTCTGTTTTGGACTGAGGAGAACTCCAAAAGTCACTTTATAAAACTGCCCATAGGGATGGTCACTCAGTTGGGAAGGAAAGTAGTATTGTCTGGATGTTGGTTTGGCTTATCAAAACTTATGAAGGACCTCATTGAAGTGATGCCCCAGATCTGTCTTATACTTAACAATTTAAGACTTGGAATAAACTGGGAGAAAAATCTCAACCACCCACTGAAAAGTTTCTATTCATAGGACCTGTTTTGGGCTCAAATGGTGTTGTGGGGCAAGCTTTTAAAAATGCAACTGTTAATCAAATTCCTCTTTCCAAAGTAATGCTTCACCTTGCATCTGAAGTTAATGGAGCTGTGGTATTCCTCAAGATTTTGAAAACTTAAGACACGGACAGCTGTGTTTACAATATGCTAAGTTTCCCAGAAAATATTTTTCTGTTGTTGTCAAAACAATAGCAAGGAGTGTTTCAAACTTTGAGAGTTTGGTGATGATTATTTTCAGCATATATGGGTTGATTTGAGTGGGCACTGCAAATTTTGTATATGAGAGTATTAAGCTTCTTAAGAAAGGCAGATGCACGTCAGTATTCTGACCTGGAGGTGCAACAGTGGCTGCTGATTTAACTCCTGCAAACTTGTTTACCTGCCAGGCTCACAAAAAGGTGCTTCCAAGGTATGGATACCTGTTAAAGATACCCTTTAATGTGGGGATTTCCAGCTTATAGTGTTTTTGGTAAATAAAGCTGTTTGCCTGAAGGTGCTATGCAAATGATTTCTCTGGCGCTTCAGGAGCATGCAGGAACAAGCAGTACACTTGGCTGCATTCTCAGTATTGGCTTGGGTGGTCAGCTGATACTACTCGGGAAGAGCAAGAACTGTAAAGAGCTTCATGGGTGCTAATGGATGCAGTTTGCACCAGACATTCATTATTATGAAACTAGTGTTCAAATTTAATTTACCTTATAGAAAGTGCTTATTACTACTCCTTGAGTAAGGAATTCTTAACAGCCATTACTTTAGAGCACTCTCTTAGTATGAGACAATCTTAAGCCAGTATCCAGGCTTCTTTACAGAGACTAATTTTGGAATTCTTTGTATTCTTTCAAGACCATACAGGTTAAGATTATGCAGAGCAGAGGTTAAAATGTTTATTAGATTATGAAAATACTGATGCTGAAGAGCAGCTCTCTCCTTTTTCTTCTTTTGATTGGACTGTATTAAGTTGGTACAATGGTCAAGATACACTTTCACTTACTCAAAAGCTCCAGGTCTTAATGCTTAGGAGATTGCTATTTTGTATTAAGGATTTGGGTGGAACACATGGATCGATGAAACGTGTGCTATACTATCTGTGTTCAATCAAGAATAGTTGGCAAGTGCTGAACAGAAGCATTAAGTTTCTGAATTGATGTTGTGTGGCTTTTTGATGTTGCATAACTCTTTTTTTCTCTCTGATATTCATACTGCTTTGGGAGACTTGGAAGCAGGAGCTTTCTTATTTTTAAATAATAACAAAATTAGTCTTACTAATTAAAGATCTAATGATGTTGATACTGTGCACATGGGAGCTGTGCATAAAGATGGGTTACTGCCAAAGAAAACATTCAAACAAAGCTTGAAGTGAAGGCAATTCATTTCACGTTGTGTTTTCATAAGAATGAAATCAGTCACTTCTGCTGGTAACACTTCAGAGTAAACATGAATTTAAAAAAATTTGAATTGGCTCCTTTAGATTGTTCTATTTAAAACTGTCATGTTCCTATTTGTATAATGTCAGGTGGAAGCATCCTGTGCAAGAAGAATGTGTGTATTTCAAAAGTCTTTGAGTACAAATAATTGTTTTGAACAAGCAAAACCTTCATTGCAGTTAAATCTCTGGATTCAGTCAGCAAAACATGTAACAATGTATTTTAATTTTACAAGCTTAAATACTGTGTTTTAAAGCTTGTGGGTGGCAAAATGTATAAAAAGTTCCATCTTTGTTTAAAGTTCAAGATGGCTTTGCAGTGGAACCAATTCATCTGTTTACAGCTGCAAATATATGGCTGAAAGATTTGGATGTTTTATCTCGTCTTCATCAACAATGTAGATGTAATTGCCTGAAGTTACTTAAGCTTTCTCTTTTTTTATTGTATCTTACTGATGGAATCCTTTGTAGATGTGTAGACTATCTTCCTCTTATTGATTCTTCTGTGCCTATGGCACATTAGAGCTTATATTTTCTGCATCGCAAAAAGCTATTTCTGCAACATTCAAGAACTGCTTTTGGCTCTTGGACATTTTGTTGTCATGAAATTGTCATGCATTTGTGTATTATTTTAGTGAGAAATTATACTACTACAGTGTGATTAGAGGTATGATTTGATCTGTGGTAAATAGAAAAGGTTGTTTTATGGGATAGGAGCATTCTTGGGTTCAGGAAGAGATGGTATTCTGTGATTATTTTCCTTCTCTGTGTGCATTTTTTGTTTTTCATGTGTAGTGTTTGAGTTTGTGTGTTGTGCTCTGCCCTATTTCTTCAGAGAAGACACTGACCCCCAGGTAGCTGAAGGAAAATAAAGGGGTTTTTAGGTTCTTCCATCATTGTTATATTTAGGGGCACCCTTGAATTTGAATGTTCTTGCAGGAAAAGCTTAACCTAACTTAGCTAAACAAAGAAGGTGTGTTCTTTTATTGTGGTTGTTTTTCATCATCTTTGTTTCTTTTTCCATTATGATTAAGGAGAGTGTTAGTGTGTCTTTGGTCCTGCCCCTATTGCTGTACTTGCATGCTGAAGATGACCTGATGTGGGAAATGTCGTCTAATGCTGTTTGGTGAAAAATTGTAGGTCATGGCGCATGGTGGAAAGAAAAGGATGCTTATTGGCAGAGAAATGCCATCGTCTGTAGTCCTTGGCTATTCTACCAAGAAAGAGGTCCTCATGCAAATCAAGTTTATTTTGAGGTTTACTGTGGGCTGAGTTACACACTTTTCTCCAGACATCTTGCCTTCGTTTTGGTTTCATCAATCCGCACATTTATTTAAAGATGACTGTCTCAGGATAATTCATGAAGTTACTTGTTTCTGAGCTGTAAGTGTGGATGCCAGTTTTACACTACATTAAACTTTCTACTTCAAGAAGTGCTTGTCAGGTAAACCGAACAAAGTAAAAGGGAGATGACAAGGCTGCTACGGGCAGCCTGGGGTGTATTAGAAGCGGGGTGGCTAGTAGGTTGAGAGGTCCTCCTAACCCTCTACTCTGCCCTGGTGAGGCCACATCTGGAATATTGTGTCCAGTTCTGGGCCCCTCAGGTCAAGAAGGACAGGGAACTGCTTGAAAAAGTCCAGTGCAGAGCCACAAAGATGATCAAGGGAGTGGAACATCTTCCTTCTGAGGAAAGGCTGAAGGCACTGGGTCTCTTTAGCTTGGAGGAGACTGAGGGGTGACCTTATTAATGTTTATACATCTATAAAGGGTGAGTGTTGGGAGGATGGAGCCAGGCTCTTTTCAGTGATGTCCAGTGACAGGACAAGGGGCAAACTGAATATGTACATATGTACATATTACATATGTAAACTGAAATATAGGTGGTTCAACAAAAACATTAGGAAAAACTTCTTTACTGTGAGGGTGACGGAGCACTGGAACAGGCTGCCCAGAGATGTTGTGGAGTCTCCTTCTCTGGAGACTTTCAAAACCTGCCTGGACTTGTCCCTATGTGACCTACTCTAGGTGATCCTGCTCTGGCCGGGGTGTTGGACTAGATGATCTTTTGAGGTCCCTTCCAACCCCTAACATTCTGTGATACAGGTGTAAACTTAAGTGAACAGTCATGTCCTAAAGATGGAGGATCTAACAAGACTTCTCGGGAAATCTTAAACATTTTTTTACAATACTTTTCAGTACAATTAAAAATAGAAGTGATGTCTAATATTATTTCACTGAAGCCTTTGCACAGAGTTGGTAGCTTATGGTACAAGAGCAGAGAAAGCACAGGAGATGTTTTTGATCAAATTCTGTAATGCAATTTGTTACAATATAAAAAACCAAAAATCCTGCAGGCCCGTATGTACTTTTGAAAAAGGAAGTAAAGTTTGAATACTTAGAGTGCTTAATTTAAAACCAAAACAAAACAAAAAAACCCAACAAAGCCAATCCAACAAAAACCACAACCGTTACGCCCCCCCAAAAACCCCCCAACAAAACTCCAAAAGCAGAGACAACGAGAAGATCCTCCAAACAAACCATTTTAAATTTAATTTTGTTTTAGACTTGTTAGCATACAACAAAGAGCAACAAATCTGAAGGAGATCATGACTGTATTTACTTCAGTTTTAAGGAAACAGAAGCTTAATTTTTTTTTCCAACTCTTAATAAGAGTTCACATGTACAGATGCTTGAAGTGCTCTATCAAGAGTTCCTCATAATCAGATTGATGCATAGTCCAGATTATTCATGATTTCCTAAAGATAACTGAGGAGAAAATAGCAGCTTCTGATTTCATTGTGTGTTGAAGTGGAAGAATATTCATGTATTTCTGTAGCTGATTCTTTATTGCTTTTGGTCGACCATTAGGTGTTTTACTAAGCAATTAACTTTTTTTTTTTAATGTGTGTCAAATAACCTTGAATTTTTAATGTTTGAAAATGAGGATTAAATATCCCGTAGCCATTCATTTTGCAGTCTGCTGACACTTCCTTGAAAAAGCTAGTGGGAACTGCAGATCAGCAAATTCCCTGCTGGTAAGCTTACAACTTCCCTGCTTTTATAATTATGCCCAGCTGATTTTAGAATGGGGTTTCACATGCTCATTGGTGCAGTGCGAAAGCACCTTGCAGGAAGTGTGGGGTTTATCTCTATCGGGCCGTGTAATGAGTCCCTTGCTGCAACATCTTGCCCCTCCCCTAAGCAACCAGCATACACTGAGCATAGTGGCTCTGCTGGAGTTGCTTCTGTTTTCATGGAGGAGATGGCAGACCTTGCACTGCAGCAGGTGGAGCTGCCTTGGTGGATCTAACCCTGGGTTCTGGCTGAGAGGATCAGAGTATTACTTTGGGCAGTGAGACAGTTGTCACTTCAAGCTGATGCCAACATATTGAAATATAAAGCTGGCTCGAAAATTTAAAAAATGGACACAGGATTTTTTTTTTTTGCATTTTTTTTAAGATCTGGTTTCTAATGTGAAGCAATTTTTTTTTTCAGAAGGCTTCAACCTCTTTTATATAAAAAGGCTTATTTTTGAACACTATGGACCTAGATTAAATGTCCAAGACAGGCAGCAAGCAGCGCTTACAGAGGCATTTTTCTGGAATCTCAGTCACGGATCGATTGAAGTGCACAGGGTCTGAAAAAATGTCTCCTAGCATAAAAAACTTGGATTGTTTTTCTCCGATGCTATGCCACTGTAAAGTAGCGTGTACCAACAACACAATATCTTTAATGTTTGGATGTAAGGTGGGTCTATAAGAGGACTTTCCTGGAAATGTAAGCTGCATTTAATGAATGATTGCCATTATGTCTAATGTAACTGTATCTTAAATTTCTGAGTAAATAGTGTGCATTTGGTTCCATGCCTTAGTTGATTATCGGAGCTCTTGGTGATTGTGATGGAAATAATGAATTATCGTGCCTACTGTTTAAAGATCCCTTTGAACAACATTTTGAATGCACTGAATGCTGCATGTAAAATGTCGTCATTCTCCATTAATCAGCATTAATCATCATGTAATCAGTTTATTGCACTTGGCTTTCATTTTCTGCAGCTGTAGAGAATTAAATACACAGGAGACTTGCACCGAGATGCAGGGCTGGAAATGCCTCCTGACATCATATTGATGGAAGCAATTGTTAGTGGCAGGTTTGGGTTTAACAGTGCCCTCAGGCATGTAGTCATTTTAGGACTACATCAACTGTTAAGGTTTCAGAGTAATAAAACATATATAATTTGGTAATCTGGAGAATAATAAACAATACCTTTAGCATTATGTAAAAAAAAAAGCTTTTTTTT
>JANHGN010012807.1:0-23831 GCA_024605025.1 Megaceryle maxima
AAATATTTTTTTTATTTAAATGAAAATCAGGAAAATCCATGTTGAAGCTATTGCTGCTAAGTGCATTGTAGAGAGACAACAAAGCCTCTAATGGCTGCTAGAGTTTTTGCCTTTTATTGTGAGGTAATGGCTTCTGGTAAAATGTACCTGATGGAAAAGACATATTTATTCTGGAAGTGTGTGCAAAATAGGTTTTTAGCCATTTTAGCTGGAAAAATAATAATATCAAGAGCCAAGAGTGTTTCTTCATACATTTATTTGGCAAAGAAAACAAGAAATTTTCCTTTCGGCGATTCCTCTCCACCCTGTAAATGCATTCAAGCCAAGCTAAATCTGATGTCTCTTCATGTAGTACAGGATGGCCTTGTTTGCTGTGGTGGGATTGTTCACAGGAATGCTCCAGATTGTTTCCAAATACATGAGTTTTATGGTTTGAGTTACTGATTAAAGGTCACTCCTCTATTTGTATTCTACTTGGACACTTCAGATGAGATGAAATTCTTGAATTACAAAGCTATTTAGCCAGCTACGAATTGTGCTGAGCGGTGAGAGCTCAGAGTTCAGCTCCCTGCTGACTAAAAAAAAACCCAGATTTTCCCCCCAGAAGCTTCAAGGGCTGATGATTTTGAAGAGACTTTGTTGAGCCCATGAACTGCATTTTCAGAGGAGTCTTTTAACTGACAGTGGCTCTATCAGTTTACTGTATTTTAATACCGTACATGCTTTTAGTCTCATAAGCATATTTTATAAATCAAAAGGGAGATGCAGTATTGTATATAACGCAAAGAGAATATTAACACTGTTTAAAAGATAAAAAAAAATATAGCATATGGCTGTAAGTATGAAATAAAAATGGGATTTCACACTAACCTCTTCACATTAAAAATGTTACCATTCACTTGAAAAAGTGCTACTTGCATTGAAGTGTAAACAACAATTAGTTATCAACATTCACCATCCTTGTCTGTTCCCTCACCACAGTAGAATGTTTCCTGAAATGGATCTGGCCTAGTGACACTCACATACCTGTGCCTGATGATTTTTAATGACACTACTGATCTGAGGTCACAACAGCCTCATGGGGCAGTGCACTGAATGACTACAGGACTATTAGAGCCCTCACTGTGCTGGCCTTGTATCTTTGCCTTCCTCAAGGATTCAGCAGATGTGAGGGTGACAAACAGCGTAGGCAAAATGATCTTCAAATCATATAATTTAAGCCCATTTTGTGTGTTTTCATTGAAGTTTCACTTGATTTCTTAAATATTGTCCCAACACAAGTTTCTAGCATACATTTTGTTGGATGAAAAAAAAAAGAATAAAAATAAGGCAGTCAGAGGCCCTTCTCACTCCAAACAGCTGTCAGAATTTCAGTGAACACATCAGTTTTTACCGTAACCATTCAATAGCATGGCTGCAAATTAGCTCAGCTGACATTTCAGTTGCCTTCCCTCACTTTCCCCAAATTGCCCCACATGTACAAAGAAAACACAGATGAATTCTCACACAATAATTCATGGAAGTGCTTGCTTTACTCAAGGGCAAGGGAGATAAAAATATGCTCTGAAAAGTCTAATTCTACATTTGTTTGGTATTATGGCTTTTGGATGCAGAAGCCATAAGTGCTAACTTGAGTCTGTTGCTAACATTGTATTGATTCAGCATAGAAATTTTCAGCGTGCTTAGTCTCCTGGCAATGAACACCACTAAAATCGTTTAAATACCTCCTAAGTCAGGTAGAAAAAGCAAACCAAAGCTGTACGGTATTACACGTGGCTTTTAAAAATTATTTATTGCCTTTCTTTCCCACTGTAAAGTGCATGCTAAGGAAAACTACAATCAAATGACTGTAGTTACCTGTTGCTAACCGCTCCATTTTAGTGGGAAAGAAAAGAAACTTGTTGCAGCTTTTTAATCATACCCCAGCTCTACAAAGACAAGAAAGAAAACATATTTAGATAGAGCAGAAAGCAATCGGGAATACGAGATTTGCAGTTTACTTTTTTCTATTTTATTATTACCATTCATTATAAAGATGATGTTTTTGTATTCTGGTACTTTGTGATCTTCAAAGCTAAGCTTTCAGTAAGTACAGCCCAACAAACATAAAACAATTACACACATGTTGGGGTGGGGTTTTTTTTCCATTTCCAAAGTGGCTATTCTGTTTCAGTTAGGCTAAGTTAAAGTGTAACTTGAATTCAGTCTGGAAAGGCACCCCAGCTAGGTAGAACACTTCTCAGTCTTTAAGAGAGTATGATAGCCTTTGGCTAATCATTTCACAAGATTTAGAGCCATTCCATATTCAGTTGCTGCGTGTCAACCTTTTCAGAGGATAGAAAGATGAACATCATGGAAGAATCTGCTTTGTCAGTGGCTTTTCTCGACTGCCCTCCAGACCAGGCCTCAGAATAAGAACAGTCAGAAAAACACAGAAGAGCCAAGCCCAGACAACAAAAATGCTTTCAGTGAAGTTTTTAGGGTTTTTGCACCTTTCTAAGAACCAGACTGAAGGTCTACTGAAGCAACTCTGAAAACCAGAACATCTCGTATGATATAAAAATTACACAGCATAAAATCTAGACCACAAAAAGATGATAGGTTGGTTCTCATTGTAGCTGTGTTACTGTGCTCACCTTCCTGTCAATACTAACAAGAGAACTCGGCTGAAAAGGCTTGACAAAACATTGTCTTAAATGTTTGGTCCTCCAGTAATAGTAGCGACATTCCATTAATCTACCAGAGACCTTTAACAAGCTGGTGTTCTTTTTCTAGTAAGTTTGTTTATATTTACTATAGGCAATGTATCAGCAGTTTAATGGTCAACATTAAAAAATGGATTATAATTTGAAGATTTTGGACAAAACCACAGTACTTACAGAGTCTTTAAAATTTGCTTGGGATGAGAACCATGCCAATGAACTAATGAGATAAATTTACAAGCGTGTGGATATTATCATAGGCTGTAATGAATATGGCAACACAGTCATTCCCTAAAATAATGACTTTGCAGTCAGGTTATATTTTATTTATAGGCTTACCATTTGTTTTGAAAAATGACTACTTGTTTCTTATTAGTTGCAATCTCCAGAATCTATTGAAGGGCACTAGCAGCACTCAACAAGAGAAACCTCTTTTTACCCACAAATAATGCAACACAAGCTGCTTCACAGCCATCAAACTCTCCAGCTCTGTCCTTCCAATAGTTCTATGAGCACTTAGTGATAGTTGCAAACAGGCTGTGTACAGGAGAGATTCCCTGGCACCTGCCAATCTTAAAGCTGTTGATTTGAAGATCACTCATCCATCAGTCCCTACATATTCTAGAAATTGTCTGTCCCCCCCAGTACAGACACCCTAAAACACATGAGGTTTAAGAGAGACTTTTAAAGCCATGTAAAACAAGAAGCGTGATATCAAAGTAAGACAAATTGTTCTTTTCCTCCTCATATAATGATGGAGACAATATTAATTAAATTGCCAAATTTGTATCTCTTCAGTATGTGGTTAAAACCTTCCACCCAGATCAGGGAATTCAGGCTCTGTCCTGGTTGTATCATAAACTTTCAGTCTGAGATGGAGTAAACTATTTCCTTCTGCATGGGTCCTCCATTGATAATTGAGGCTAACTGCATTTCACAGCTGACGGGTGTGGATAAAAATGTGCTGATGAGCTTGACACTCACAGACTAAAAGCATGTGCTTTAAAAAACATCTCTCTTCTTCACTAGTGTCGATCATTCTGAGAAATGTGTAAATTAACAGATGGTTTCTTGGTGATATGGAAGTAAGAACATTTCCTTTTTTTATCTTTTTGAGTTTTAGAAAAATGTAAACTGGAGGGCAGAGGAGCTGCAAATAAGACTTATGAAAACCATAGTTATTAAAAAGTGAATGATAAATATAATTGTTTAAAGGAAAACTGAGGCCAGTTGCTTTCCTAAAATTAATCTGTGCTTTTTAATATCAACTAGACATTGGTCTGAACAGTTTAATTTGAATTCAGATTAGGTTAGATATAAGGGAAGGTTTCAATTACCAGAAGATTGTTGCAATTAAACCTGCAATGGGTAAGCAATTTTTAAAGATAGTAAATGGTATCTTTTCCCTGATACTGCTGCAAGCAACCTCTGCTAGGATGTATGCTCCTTGTAACTCTTTTCTGAGACATCATTTGCTCTTAATTGATAGTGAAGATAAATGCTACCTCCTACAGCCAGGTATACTGAGTATCAGACAACTGTATCTCAAAAGACCACAGACAGAAACGCTGATTGAAAGTTTTGAAGATGTAACAACTGCCTTTTAAAGAATAACATCAGTTTTGATAAAAATAAAATTGCACAAGTAATTAAGTATTACTCTGATCTAAATAATACTTCTGATGCAACTAAAGATAATTTGGGACCCAGCTAAAGTGACTCTTGGGCTGCTTTATTAGTAATATATGAACAAAAGGAGGGAAATACAATAGGCTGTTGGAAGAACATCAGTTCAGTAAAATGGACATGAATCTAATTGAGATGTCAGAGTTTCAGAGTTATTTTCAGAAAGGAAGGCCATTAAAACTGTTTTCACCAATAAAATCAGATGATGTATCCTCTTCTAAACCAGATTACTCACACAGGTACTAAGAATACACTGAGATAAGGAAACAACCAGACAGAATAAGGGGAGTTGGGTGTTTCTTTTCTTGGATACAGCAAAGATGCTCGTGTGTTATTTATAAACACTTAAGTTCAACATAGTTACTTTCAGTGGCCAAACCTAGATTTCTCAGGCACAACAGTACTGGGTGTACCATTACAGGAGAAGGAATAAAACCAATAAAAATAAGTAGACTAAATTAATAGTTCCATGGACTTATGTGTTCTGTCTAGCCTGGTGGCCTTGTTCATCCAATGAAAGGTGTTGCCTAGACTTAGGAGATACCTTGGGATTCAGGCAAAATTGATACAGTTAAAAATAATAACATCTCTTTCTCTGAAGTGTTCTTACACATTTACAAATATCATGAAAGTTATTATCCAAGCTCTACAGATGAGGAAAATAAGACACCCAATGTTATGTGATTAGAATAAGCTTGTCCTGGAAGCTTAGTGACAGAGTTCACCGGTGTCAGGAATGGAACCAAACTTGATGCTATTGCCCTGGGTCATGTTGATTCCCCTTAGGCAAGAACTGCATATATGAGATGTTAAACGTCACATTTTTCCTTTTTATGTATGGTATTGACTGGGTTGTAACTCTTTACAACAAAAAAGGTTCCTTTTTTTTCCCTTTTTTCTTTCTGTTAGCAGGTTCAAAGGCTTTATCTTCTCACCATCATTCTGAGCTCTAGTTCCATTTTGAACCTCCCATCTGTGCTTCTGTACATATACTCCTCCTTGCACCAGATTCACCGTTCTGAGGCTCCCCAGGACTTTCCCTCTTTCCCTATCCAAAATACTGAAATAGGTAACACAGTGGCACAGAAGAGGCATTGGTGGGAAAGGGGATCGGAGGCATAGATCCAGTGTCCAGTACTGTCTCTCCATTCTCCCATGCCACAGCATCAACCCATGCATGGAGGTTAGAGAGGTGGTCACAATGTCACAGAGGGTGCTGTGGCTGCTGGTTCTCCATTCCTCACTCTTAAATATTAATATATGACAGAATTAAGAAAGATTTATACAGAACAGGTTACACTGTTGTTCTCTCCTCATGCACTATAGTAAGACAAGAAAATGTAAGTACTAATCATAAAGTGTATCCACAAGTGTTGTTTTGATAAAAATATGCATCTTCTATTGTATCTTTCCAGTCCTTTCTCTATAATTATTCCATTCATGTCCAGTGATGCACATGTCTCTGATCTGATTAAGTACCTTTTGGAATTGTAAAGCAGAAAAAGATATACTCATGTGTGGGATTAAAGGCACCACTGAAGTCAGCAGCTGTTGCTTGCACAGTGCTGAGCCTGGATGCTGAACAGAACAGGCAATCTGAAAACAACGTGGGCAGCCCAATGCATTTAGAGCCCTTAGACACTCATAGGGTTCCAATGTACTGAGCTGCTGTTTTATTAACAATGCGTTCTACTGGCGGACTCAGACATACACCTTTCCAGAAAGTGCTCTTACAAATGTAGCTAATATACTGTATGTATTTGGTATTAACTTTCTTTGCTAACTTCACTGACCTTCACAATAACAGACAGTACCTCATACTGAATCGAAAGCATTTCATATCTCTTTTCTAATTTACTGCTGCTATTACCCCAAATAATTAACTTCTACCCATTCCTATCAATTAAGCAATAAAAAGAAGGATATAAAAGCTATAAAATAATACTGAAATAAGATATATTATTTAAACAATGAAGCTTGGGGCTGGAGCTAGTGTTTTAGTCTGGGGACTGAGGCCTTAGTCTACAGCATTACAGAAAAGGCAAGTTTAGACCTAGCATAAGAACTTGGCATAATGTGGTTCATGTGATTTCCCCAGGAAAGACAACAATCCATTCTCATTTATGAAGCCATTTTTTACAGAATTAATCTAAATGAAAAGAATTGATAGGAACTAGAATATTGTTTTTTCTCTTTTCTGTTTATAAATTTGAGTTGTAAATGCAGAAATGGAGATTAGATTCAGAACTGTAAAAGAAAGAGTTTTCCCAGTCTCTTGTCCAAATTTACCAGTTAAGGATCATCTGTTAAGATGCTTAATTCTGATAAGGAGGAGAGCAAAGCACTCTCCCTCATCCTTTTTTTCATTCCAGAGGGAAGACGTCTCCCCTTCCAGGTTGTCTCTTCAGAAGTGTTTATGCCTAGTGATCATAGCTGATATTTCCCTTGAACACCTTTATCTAGTCTATTTATATTAATGACCCCATCTCCAGAGCCAAGTATCTCAGAAGTGTCACTAAGTTTGTAGGGTAAAGCAGCTTCACTGCACTGGACACTAAGAAAACCCAAGTGTATATTACTTGTCCTACAAGCTCTGGTGCAATTTGCAGCACTTTGTCCCTCTGTTCAATTGTCCCCCTTGCTGGGACAGTAGGTCAGGTTCTGTGACTGTTTCTCAGATGCCTCATTTCCCAGACCAGCACATTAATTTCAAAGGCTGATGTGAAAATGTTTATGCTAAGATATTGACCTGTGAATTGATGCCCACCAAAATGTTCTATTGTGCTACCTCTTTGCTGAAGTATTAAACCAAGAGCAGAAAGCTTAAAAGGACAAGAAGGGGCAGCCTATCACAGTCTGATTTGCTATAGGCTATCTGTTAGAGCCCCTCCAAGAATATGGGTGGTGACTGCATGACCCAAAGGTTTTCAGGGAGGGGCTGACTGACAGTCATATCTCCACTGGCAAAGAAAATTAGTTTACTGATGAGAAATGGAAGATTGTGGCAGGCAGAGTGATAATGCTTAGACCACTCTGAGAGATTTTTGATTCTGAACATCTACCAAAAGGCAATGTTAATAAGACTTTATAATGCTTGTTGATTTATATGGAAGTTGTAACAAAACTTAGTAGGAAGGATAACAAACACCGAGTGACTCCAAAATAGAGTAGTAAGATTAATTTCAGGCTAGTGAATGAGAACAATGTCTGGAGAAGATTTGATCAAGAATTAGGAGAGGTCTATGAAGAATTATATGTTAGTATAATGATGGAAATAGCACAGTGAAGTACGTCTGGGATACCTGTCACTTCCTGTATTCTCCTGTCCACCTGACCTAGGAGAAGATAGAGGAATTATACTGAAAAAGAACTGAGTTCTTCATGTTGATTTACTAGTTGAGTTACTAGTAATAGGAAAAATACTCTCTGAGAGAAAAACATGGGAATAAGTTGTGAGATCTGCCAAGGTCTTTTCTGAGTATTCAGTGACAGAGACTAGTAGAGCAGAAATAAGAAGCCTATATATTGCATATTTACTGCTATATGTTGCTCTGCATATAATAAAATTCTTGTTCTTTAAACACTGTATCTGTAGATTGGGGAACATACTGCCTCAACGTTTCACAGTTGTCTTCACACACTTCATGTTCTGGTTACAAAAAAAGGTAACGGAACTTTAAAAGGAATGCATACACATCTGTTCACGTGTGTTTTCTGTCTTTTGCTTTGACTGCTTGCCTAATTTGCATCCCGTTGAGACAGGAATTACTTCTATTCTTACCTAAAGCATTTATATTTCACATAATTTTTAGTGATTCTTGCCCTGCAAATTACCTGCAGTAAGTTTGTTAAAATATTTGACTGTTTTTCTGTGGACATTGAGTGACATCATATGTTTATTATTTCTTCACTGTCTGGGAATAATTTGTAGCCATGTTTCTGTTGTCAGTACTAATATTTAGGAGTCTGCTACCTCTATGAAAGTTCCTACCAGAACACCTGTGAAACGGAATTCCTTAGCTGAAGAGGGTGGGACAAACAGCTAGGGCAGTCAGATTTTATCTTTTGCAAGCATAAATGTCTTTTTGCAGTTCCTTATACTTATTTCTTTAATTGGATACTGCCTTCCAGTGTAATTGGAAAAAAATTAACATGCCATCTGAACATGTTTCTCTGAAAGATTAGATTCATGATGTGAGGCTCCTCATGATGTAGGGTCCTTTCAAGGAGCCTACACCCACTGGAAGGTTGCAATTTCAATTCACTACATCTGAAGTCTTGAGTATAACCCAACATGCAGTCTTCAGCAAACTCAGACCAGTCAAAATACTGCTAAGTAATTACTGATCTTAAGTGAACAGTTAAAGAACACTTCAATTTAACAAGTTTTGTGATTATCACATGAAAAATGTGCTGAATACCAAAATCTTAGGGAATTCATCAGTGCACTGGACAAAACTGGATATTCCTCCAAGATTTTCCTTGTTTACAAAAGTAGTCAGGCTACTTAAATGCAGAGATGCAATTATTCATTTGCAGCCCACAAATTCACACAAAATGACCCCTTTTTCACTCTCCATTTGGACAACAGGATGGTGCAGAAGAAACAAGAATGTTTGCCTGATGGGCTATAAGTTTTTATTCACACATATCCAGAAATGATGGAATGAGTCCTTCAAACTTTCAAAAAATAATTTTCATCCAACAGAGACCTAAACTCTGAAAATTTTACCCGACAGACAGAAGTTTTCAGAAAGTTATGAGCTGCTGAAGATGGGGGTAACATGGAAAACGTCACACAACCTGAAGAGTAGCAGTCATTTTCTCTCCTACTGTAATATGTTACAGTATAATTTATTCATGTCCCAAACTACATTAGGTAAAAGTAATGAATTCTTAGTGCTGGGAGAGTTAGCTCAAGTCCTGTACAAGTCAATACAGTTTCTCACGTGTAAGATTAAGGTGGGGGGTTTGCCTCAATTAACTGTTTTCCAGTTGCACTAAATGAGCAAGATTCCATTTGGTTGGAAATATAAAGTGCTTGTCAAAATGCCATTTCCTACTGAATTTCAGTTTCCTGCCCTGGGAAACAATCCCTATTAGCTTCCCCCTGCCCCCATTGACTAGCTCCCTTCACACTTCCCTTGCTATTTGGAATAATTACAGCAATTCCTAAGCATAAAAATGCTTGCTTGCAAAGTCTAGTGTATTAAATTAAATCTTCAGACAGGAAAGCTATTCAGAAATTTAAACGTGCTGTTTTCTAGCTATTGTGCTATAGTGCCTCCTCCTGCTTTTTTTGTGATCATCTCCGCTTTTCATACTGCAATGAGTTGCTTTTGTTGTTCATTTCACAGAATTTTTTACACAGAAATTGGATTTTTTTCACCCATATAAAAATCTGTACACATAGGATCAGAATCAGGACAGGGTATCTATTTAATTACACAATGTCTTATCCTTGAAACGTTAATAGGTAAAGACAAAGTTTCTTTTCAATTAAAAAAAAAGTTAAGTCCCTAATGTATTTAAATTGATTTGAGTTAATAGGCAGCATTCACTGCAGAGTTTGTTATTATACTACCTTTTTTTTTTCTTGAAACCATCAGAAATTTCTGTTTTACAGTAAAGATTGCAGTCCGTTCGAAGCAGGCCAGAACTTTCAAAACATTATTTAAATGCCTCAGCTGAATACCAGCATTCTTTCATCCCATTTCACACACTGAAGTACCAAAAGGGTAAATAACTTGCAATATCATTTTTGACTGACTTGACTTTGAAAAATGCACAACCTACATAAACAACTGAGCAGTTGTTAGGTGCTTAACTGGATCTCTAAATGATCCCATATGCTAGTCTGCTAATGCTGTTAATGATTATAAACACCTCAGTTCATCATATTAATGAGTTATAGCCAATAGAAAAGGACAAAATCTATAACTTTTCCACAAACTTAGTTAAATGTCAAGGTTTTTAAAGGCCTAGTTAGCAAGTATATTAGATGAGATATGTCAGTTTCCCAATTTACGACTCTGACTTGTCTCTTGTGATTCCTTATAGCCTCTAGCCATTCTCCTCTTACCTGAGGCATTCTCTGGCAAAAACCTGATGCTTCCAGTCATTCTGCATTCTTGTGTTCCTTCAAAAATAATTGGACAGGCACCTCTCCATAAACAATCATCATTAGTCACATAAGGTACACAGATAAGTATACCATACAAATAAGTTTCAATAGAATGTCTCGAGCCAAATAATAATAATTTGGCCAGCATGCTAAAAATGTGATTGACAGGGAGTTAATGCACTTAACACTTTTCCAGCAGGCTGTTAAAATTAGTTCCTTGATGCTCAAAAAGTCCTGCTCCCAGAAAACTGACACCGACATTGACCAGTGAGTTTGTTGCTGTTCAGTAACCTCCTCCATTTCCAGACTATATGATTAAAGTCATTATGGGAACTGTCAGTAGGAGGAAAAAAAATGAAAACTGTCATAAGAAGCAACTGTTGGAAATCTTAGGGTTTTTTTTTTTAATGGTAAACTATTTAAAAATATTGTCTGTAATTTTAATATCACAATATCCAGCCATATAATAAGGATCCATATAATAAAAGAAATCCTTTGAGGATATACCACAAATGGTTTATATGTCCTTCTTTATTATGTATATAGTAGAAAGGAAAATAATCATATCATTTCCTTTTTCATGAAAGAGAGTGAATTAGCTTACAAAAAAAAAAAAGGGAAAAAAATCCCAATTTTAAAATGTTACTATTGTATTTAAATCCTCTAAATAAACAAAACTAGAGAGTGAGGGGAGAAAAAATTCTCAGTTGCAAGAATTTTTTAAAAAGGAAAAGCCTATTGACAACAGTGTAATAATTTCTAATATCAACCCTACAGAGCCAATTAGTTCTTCGTGTGAATGTACTAAATTAGACAGATGAAAATGTCCTAATTTCAACTTCAAATTAAGTTTATTTTTATATTTGATGCATTTATACAGATATAATTTCACAAAATAGGTTGCACTCTTAAATACCCACTGAGCTCTGTTTAAATTGAATGCACTGTAAATTGTCGTTAGTTATATAGAGATCACACAACTTATATCACGTGTTGCTCAAATAGATATAAATTATAGTATTTGCCTTGTATTTGAATATTTTGGTAGGCTTTACTCATTTTTTAAACAAATTCACAAATACTAATAAGCTGTTTAAAGATCTGGGTTTTTATTAATATCTGATCTGACCCTTTCATTACTTATATTTAAAATATTTTCATAGGTTAAGAAGATGCTTAAAAAGATAGTGTCTTTACATAATACAGTAATACCAACACTATAATTTTCTTATATTTATTTTCCTTTTCTCACCTGCTACGCCTAGGTTTTGACATTAAGAATATTGTGTTTGATATTTTCAGCATTAAAAACCACTTTATGCTTTGGTTTCATTTTACTCCCAGTCAGAAAGATCAGAAAAAGCTCAAGTCACACAGTGAGAAACTTTATCCACTGAATGAGACATTATCCATTCCACCAGACTACAAATCAAAGAGTATCTCTTAGGCTGCTTAAAAATTCATTTTAAAATCTGATCCTGATTGTACTTTTATGGTAATTTCATACCATCAATCATCCTTTTACCTTTAGTCTCTAGGTCCACTGCTTTCCCCATAGATCTCATTCACTCTACCTCATTATAATTCTTTAGGTGAGAAAACAGGGTAAGAAACCTTAACAGAAAATGAGAGAAAGATGTAAATTTCTCAAGAAAAGTCAGGTTCACTAAGAAGCATAGCTAATGATATGTTCTGATCTTTGTTTTTTTAAAAAAATTAAAAGATGTAGGGGGATAGAACAGAGTGAAAAACACATTTCCCATGCAAATAATGTGTTTGTAATCCGTATTCTAACTCAACAATATCATTTATACAACTAAGCTGTCAAAATATCTTTTTAGATGGAGTTCTTTAAAAAGAGAATCAAAGAAAGGGGTTTGGAGCTCCACAGAACTTTTCCTAATTAAGCACTGAACTCACTATGATTCTGCACTTTCCACTTACAACTCAGGCTGACCCATCTTTGCTAATACTATAGATTATGTATAGTGTAATAATTAGGAAAGGGAACTAACTCTAGCATGCTAGAAACATGCTGATCAAAGTCCCTTTCTTACACCTAAAATTATACTACATTGTTATATAAAATGAATATATAACCTTGTTTATTTCTTCAGCAGTACTGCTACCTTCACCAAGAAACAGCTGATCACAGGAAGGCAAAGCTACTGTATATTGTTCTGTCTACCAGTTCTCAGTGGTAGCTAAAATTTATTGGAAATAGTTGAAATCTAGTCTATGTGTGGTGGTTTCTACAACTCATACTTTCCCAGAAGTCAGTATTATAGTTTCACTCTTTTAATTTGAATCCTGGCCATAATGAAAAGCCTTTTCTACAGCATTGAGAGATATGACAAATAATGAACCCACTATGCGAAACATCTAGACTGGTAGAAAAACTACTGTTAATCACAAGGGAAAAGAATTATTTTTTCCAATACAATGGGCCCATCCATGTTACAGTTCCTAATATCTTTAACAAAATGTAGCCATAAACCACTGAATACTGGTAATAGCAATAATCCCTCCAAAATGGTTTGTTACCAGCAGTTAGTGACCAGTTTCTTAGTTAATGGCCTGAGGGGAAAGGCTTTAAAAAAGCTGTATTCACTGTTTCCTCTCAGGCAATTTAACTGGCTGCATTAAACTGTATTTTCATTGAGCTTTCTGACATTTGTACTCTGATAAAATTCTAGTCAGGGAAGGGAATGAGGCAGCAGTGGAGTATGTCATCACTGTACTTTGTAACAGAAACATTAAAACCAAAAAGTTTTTGTCTTTTACTACACTGAAGGATGTTAGGCTTTGGTACTGATAGTAATAAGAAATTTTAAATATCATGTAAAATTTAAAGTAATTAGCAACTTTATCTGAAGGAAGATGAGTCTTCAGCTCAGTACGATACAATGCCCTTGAAACAATCACAGAATACAAGAAAAAACATTATGTGCTTTCAGGCAAATTCAAAATGCTAATCTGAAATGTTAATTTATTTTCATAAACCAAGTAAAAATAGTACCTTATTTGGAAAATTAGCACATGGTAGCATGATACATGCTAATATTAAAAAGTTAATAAAACATGACCATAGGAGGGCATATAAAACAATTAATATACAGTTTTAATTTGTATTTTACTGAGTTAATACATTGTTCTATAAAGTGCTTCCAACTATGTCACTGATGTAAAGGTCTATGCAAGTGGGATTTTTTTTTTTTTAATATATATGCCTTATCCATACTTTATAAAAAACATTTTTAGTAGATAAAAATATTGTACAGCACAGTGCTCTACTAAAAGGTAAAGCAAGAATATTCCTTCACTATTTTAGTTGTGTAACAAGCTGTAAGCCAGCCAAACACATAAACAACACTATGCAGGGACTCTGCCTGCCTCCACAATTCACTGAGTTTAAATGGTATCTCTTCATTTTTTGCTTGCATGGGTAAAAAGACTCATTAATCAGAAACTTTTTCCCAAGTATGGCAATAAAGTCAAAGGAATGATTGGCATTACACAGAACACTCTGTAACATACACACAGGAATAGGCTCTCATTAGGCACAGCATATTAAAAAAGCCCAAAACAAAATACACTACATCTTTGCTTGCAGTATATAGGATGAAGGAATGATAGAGAAAAGAACCACAGATAATGTGTAGGGGAGTGGGGGCAACTGGAGGGAATTTGAGGTTTCTGGAGTCCTGGTACGAACAGAAGGAATCAATTCTGGAGAACTCTGTCAACCTGTCTTACAGCTTTGGTGAAAGGTTGTAGATGGCACGATCCCAAGCAAAGTTACATTTGTGGGGGAGATAGATGGGACTTGTTGGGGCAGAATTATTCCATTCATGCACACCCTGCGTGAGACACTTGAGCAGTTGGTACCACTACCCAGCTGTATTTTACACAGTAAGACAGTGAAACTGGCTTTTTTATGAACCTGCTGGCCACGCTGCTTTTGATGCAACCTGGGATGTGATTGGCCTCCTGGGCTGCTAGTGCACATTTCCAGTTCATATATAACTATATATCATAACTGGAAAGTCACTAGCTATATAGTCAACCAAATTATGTTTAGTAGAATTAACTATATTGCACACAAAATTTTAGAAATATATAGACCTGGTGTTTGTTGGAAACACTGCTCATGCAGTTAAGTCAGTCATAGGATGTCTTAAGTAAATAATTAGTGGTAATATGCAGCATTAAAATTGACTGAAATGGAACAATTAAGTAGCATCACTGGAATTTTAAGGTAGTTAGCTGGAAATGTGAAGGGGACAAAGAAAACTAGCAAGTGCAGAGAACAGCTTATGCTTTGAGAGCAGAGACAAAGGTTTTCATGGGAAGCAAAGGCTGAATACCCGTGGGAGTGGCCCTAATCAAGAAAGATACTTATTTTAAAAGAGGGGTGTTTATGTTACATTTACAGTTTACAATTACAACAGGCTGAAATATTTTTCTTTACTAGAAGAAGAGTAACTGCAATTTTCTTTTTCCTTTGTGTGTTACATGAAGAGGACGTTGAAAACCTTTTTGGGTTTTTTTTAATGGTTTTTCCAGCCTTTTTAATCCTCAAAATACCAGATGTTAATTCTGGTTTTGCTGGAGGACATCTTTGTGGATGTACCTCCTGTACCTTAATTGAACTGATAAGAGAGAAGGGAGTGAACATTTAATAATACATTCTTCCTTCAAAAAATTAATGAAACAAGAGTATGAAACATTAATGGAATTACTTCATATTAAACTATTCGGAGAAGGTGCTAAACATAAAGGGCCTCATCATTTGGGTTACTGTATAGGTTAACCACTCTCTTTGTGTAGAAGGGGATTGGAAGAAATCTGGACTCCACTGGGCATTGCTTCATCTCTAACCCTCTACAAGGGTCTGAGCTGCTACACCCACTTGTCTGAGTCCAGGCAAGATTTCAAACCATTACACTGAAAGCTAGTTCCTTTGAGTGGAAGGACTTCTCAGATCAAAAGCTGAGAGAGGAAGAAGAGGGTGGACTAAAAGCAAGAGAAAAAGATGAGAGAGGAGAACAGTATTTTCTTGGCAATAGAACCGTCTCAGTGGTGTCTGATTTTTATATTTTGAAAGCAGAATTACTTATGTGCAATTTAGATCATCTCTGTTCATCATAAACCAATTTGTGTCCATTTTGAATAGAAAGTCACCCAGAAGCTGGGGTATTTCTCTGTAGGAACCTTAACGATTGTAAAATCCTGGTTCTGCTATGATTTTGAATGCAGCAGCAACTTGTTTCACACTAAGCTGACAATTTGTGTCAGAGTCACCATAAAATACACTGATGCACGAAAAGTTCCTACCCTCTGATAGCCTCTGTAAAAGAGCTGGACTGGCAATAGTGACTTGGTCTCTAGACAGTTGTCTTCTGCTGTTGATAGAGCAACAGCTGACAACTGAGGTGGGAATCTGAAGAGACTGTAGGGGGTGGATTTTGTGTCTAACAGCGTTATGGCAATTTACAGAGATACACAAACTGCTAGGTACAAAAATAAATATTTAAAGTTACTTCTTAAGAGTATTTTGCCATAAGAATGACTGTATTGTCTGCCAATTGTTTGCAAGAAGTTGTTTGCTCAGGAAGACTGGCAGGCAAGTGCCCTGCAGGTGCCAAAGCAGTGATTCTTTGTTCACTTGGTTTGTTCCTTACATTCTCCAAAGAACTTTCAACTTGTTTCACTTCTCAATGTTTTATTTAAATCTCAGCGAGATGATGGAACATGGTATAAGACTTCCTATCTCATGACTGATCCTCCTTTCAAATCTCCAGGCTCAAAGAGAATTACATACTATTCTGTGACCTTTGTACTGACTGTTCTGTTAAAGCTTTGTCTCTATACTGCCCAAGTGGTCAGAAATGAAGTGATCTCTACCATGATTTCTGCAATAATAGCAATGGCATGAGAAATATAAAAAGTCCATTAAAAAACAAAACAAAACCAAACCAAACAAACAAAACACAACCAAGCAAAAAGAGAAACGCACCACTTGGTTTTGTTTAAAATCTTTTCCTACTTTACTCTTTATGCTAATACATTTGTGACAAATACTATTTTCCCAGATGACATTTGTACAGTAGGTCTATAGGAAATGTCAGACAGAGAAAAAAACTCCCGCATTAATGTGCATTCTGAAAGCCTTCTCATTATTTCTCATGCCAACTAGGAGCTTACTAAATAACAAAATAGAATGCAAATAATAAAATAACACAGTTAAGATCATATAAGCTCCATAAATAGCAGAGAAAAATTGCACACAATATTTATGTATCTATGATTCCCTTAAGAAAGATGGAGTACTGATTTTATGCACACTTTATAGTCTTATCGCTCAAATAATGTGGGGGGAAAAAAAGGGAAATTAAAGTGATACTGTGCTATGGAACAACATACAGTGATGAGTGCAATAGAACCTTTCAGGATTGTCTTTACAGATCCTTTCAAAACAAATTTTTGTATGGGCCAAAAAGGAAAGTTCAAAAAATAGCTCCAAATTTATGAGATTTTTTTTTAATGAATGAGGGTGATTTCTTAATCTTTTCAGCAGATTAGAAAACATCTAATGTTTGCAATGAGTTCTTTCCCAAGCTTTTGTTCTGAAAGTGACAATGAGCAATCATTCCTTGACCACTCTCTTCATACTAGTAATAATTATACAGGCCTCCAGCTATTCTTTTAGCCAACTCTTTCTAGTTTATGTAAGCCTTTCTCTTACAAAAACTATTTCCTACCCTCAATTGCCTAGATGATTATGCACAGATCCAAGGACATACTTCCAGGAGGAATATCACAGAGAACATGAGGAATATACACACAGCACTGGTCCCCTGAAAAATGATGAATGCCAAGTATGTCTGCTCAATCTGTCCTGCTCTTAGGAATATAAAACTGTGAAGTTTCCTAAGTGTGCTGGTCCAGAAACTAAAGCACAGTAACAACACATCACAGACATTCTGGGCAATTTTCTTTATCAGGACAAATTGCCATAATCTATGAAAGCGATTTTTCTTCAGATATTATTTTAACAAGGAAATTTCAGAATGTTTGTGATAACAAAATCAAAAAAAGGCCAGGAGAAATAATTGTTAAACTGTGTTTCAAACAACCTAATTTTATCTTCGAGAAGAGAGCAGAATTAAAGATAGCCAGTTCAATAGATTACACTCATTCACTCAGTGAACAAAAAGATGTGTTTCCTTATAGTTTGGAAACTAGAAAGAAATTGCATAGCAGCTACTGACAGAACATTATTAAGAAACTTAGAGAAAATTATTTCCAATAAATTAGTAAATGCCTGCACATGGCCAAGTGGCACTTATCTAAATAGTGGAGGCTGCCATATTCTGAAGTGGAACACAGTGTCACATCGATGGCTGTAGCTACTAAGGAAAATCTCCTTTTCCATATGACAATAATCTCACTAATAACTGTAACACTTAAAACGATGGGGCTCTTTATCAAAAGAAAGGGTAGAGTCCTCACCACATATATACTGCTATGTTACAAAATTAATGTCACAAGCAACAGAAATAAATACTGAATTCCACTGGATTTAGTAACATTTTTCTCTCTTTTTTCTGTTGGAGTGTTCCTTTAGTAAAAGTCTACACCATAAACACAGTCTCATATATGTAAGCACTAAAGAAATATTCAGTTAAATCTATAGTTATATATACATATCAACATATACATCATTACAGTGTCTTGCTATTTGCCTTTTTGTTTCTTTAGTGAGCTATCAATAAAATTTTCTGGGGTGATTTTCTGTGGAAAGCATAAAGTTAGAGACTTCTCTGAAGTGAAGTTGTAAAGTTCACACAGTCATTAAACTCCAAGAAAGAGTCTTGGAGAAAAAAAATAATCATGTAGTTAAGACATTTATGTTATTACTATTAATACAATTTAAACTTTTATAGACAATATAAACTTTTATACAGACCATTTTATATTTAATCCTTAGCATATTTAGCAAGTGAACATAATTTAATCTCAATACAATGGTGGGAATTAGCAACAAAATTAGTAACACAAGTATATCTGAGGAATAAAAAAATGAGATCTTGCTCTAACATACTACAGATGATAAGCAATAGTCTTCATTTTAAATAATTTGAAGGTTTTTAAATGTTACCGTAGGGAACAGTCACGTAATAAGGCACTATTTTCTCTGCCTTCCAAAGGGTCCCTCTTTATCTTGTATCTTCAGATTTTCTTGTCAGATCTGACTATAGCATTCTAAGTAAGGGTATATTGCTTTTAAAGAAGTGGAATTATATTTTCAATCCATTTCTTTACATTCTATTGCTTTTCACCATCCTAAGTGTAGCTTCACATTAAGGACTCCAGAAAGAGCATTTTTGAAGATGTATTAAATTGTAATTTATTTCTTCTTATTTTGTTATTTTGTCAACATGCTGAAAGAATGCTGGAAATTACTTACAGGTTATTTATAAAATGAAATTATTTTTGTTTTCAACACATACATATTGACATTACTAGGAATGAAAACCTCTCATGCACCAAATCATGAGCTACATGCCCAGACATTTTTAGACATCTCAGAAAAGTACTTCAAAAGTGTATGTTCTACAAAAGGCTATGTGAGTCTGCCATGGAGGGATCTCTGCTGAGAAGAGCAACAAAAGTGTTGGTTTTAATTGTGAGGGTAATTTTGCTCATTAAAAAAATGTAAAGCAGAAGATGCTGCAAGTTACTTACACAGAGTTAGCAAAGGTCCAAGTGTGTGTGATGCACACCCCTAGTAGTTCCTCTGCTGCAGAGCAATGCCAGTAATGGCAGTAATGGACGGCCAGTCCTACATGTCTGACAATACATAGAAGGGAATGCTATGGAGAGTGTTGACTAGCAGTGCCCTGGGAGTTACTTTGCTTTCAAGAGGCTGATTGAATTCTTTGTGTTTCTGGAAGCATTATTTAAAAAAAAAAAAAAAAAAAAAAAGGCATTCTTGGGTCTGAATTTTGTTTTTTAGTCTTGAAAATGATTTCTGAAAAAAAAGGAATGTAGCTTTGCGTCTCTTAGGCAGGATCTACTGTGTTGAAAAGATCAAAAACTTATTTTGGCTGGTAACTGAGCAAACATTATAGAGGTTAAAGAGAAAATGTCTTTAGAAACTATACTTTTAGATGTTAAATGTAGCAGTATAGAAGAAATTTAATATACTTTTCCATTAGTTTGATTTAGTTTTATTTATACTTTTTTTAATTGTCTGTATATATTTTGGGGTAAATTCAAAATTTGAAAAATAGAACTACCCTGTTCCATTATATCTCCCCTCCTCTTTATTCTTTTTGGTTTTTATCTGCTTCTCCTGTTGACAAAAATGCAACTACTTTTAACATGTTTTTCTAGCGTCTCAAATATGACCGTGATCACCTTCTCTGTTCAGTCTTGTCACAGCCAGACATACTTTCCCAGAATAATACTAAACAGCTTGAGAATTTATTCAGTGTTCCATTCTAACTATATCTTTTTATGCTCCCTCTGATCAATCTGTCTTGAGTGCTGCTTTACCCTTGTGTATTGTTTTCTTTCCTGCCCATATATCTGAAGAAGTCTATTTAGGTAGTCTGTTTCATCAATTTTAACATCAAAATCTATCATTACCTGTTTTGCCTTAAAAAAACCAACCCAAACAATAAACACAAAAACTTCCTGGAATCCCGTAATATCCTAACTTCAGAGCAGTTGTCTACCTAGTACAATGAAGACATAACGTCATTATCATGTGCCAGCATCCCTGGTTAGCTAAGCCCAGCTAGCACTGGAAACAATAGCCCACAAGGAAGGGTGCAGCATGAGCTTTGTGAGGCAGGAGTCCACAGGATCAAAGGATCAAAATACAATTACTTCCTAATTGTAATTAATACATGCACTGTCTGCCACTGCAGATCCCATGCATTACCCTAAAACAAAAGCAGGAGCTGTGACTATGGTCAAATACTTTGTTACCAATTATTATTTTTGTCCCAGAATAACACATTGCAGTATCTTTTCTTTCTTTTTTTTTTTTTAACTAAAATATTTTCTGCACTGTTTATGTTTGTTTATCCTCAAAAGAGAACAAGAACATAGCACCTGATAGATTAGGCAGAAACAGATCTCCTCAGTTTGTGATAACGTGTCTCTGGCCTGTTAAAAAACGTATGACATCTCAATGCAGAATTATGACACAATTTTCCCCATTTGGCTGTTTCTTTCTCACACTTCCACTTACTCCTGGTTTACATTCTGAAACACTTATATGAAGTCTCTACCCTTTTTCAAAGCCATATAGAGTTCTATAGTTGAATACTATGCCCCCCCTCCCCCCTTTTTTTTTCTAATTTACTATTTGTTGCTCCCTAAATAGAAATGTTTATTCCCTTTTTAAATTCTATTCAAATCTGGAACACAGTACAGTGATGACCTGCTAGACTTATTATGTGCATATAAAACCACATATATATTTATATATGCTAATCCATTTGGAACACCCCTTATTTAGGAAATGTATTATTAATTACAATCTCAGTAACTACAAAACAACTAAAAAGCGATGCACTATAAACCATTCTGAAAGTAAAAATACTGTATTTCCTAAAAATACTATTTAATAGGCATAAACTCTGAAACACCTGCTTTCCCAACTTCATTTATTTAGCATCTAAATCTGAAAAATATCATTACTTTAATTTGTTTCTATTTCCATCACATGATAGTGAAAGGAGGTCAGAGGCCATGTTCTCAGCTGGCAAAAAATGGCATAGTTAACAGAAATGCTTTATGCTGAGAATCTAGCCCCACACTTCTAAACATTTTTCATTTAGTATTTTAAAACATTTTTAATTTAAAGAGTATAAGCCAATGGAACTTTGAATATATACATAGAAAGCTGTGAAGCATACTCCCTGTAATTACAGAAATGAATGTCAGATTTCTACCTAACACTAGTCTTTGCTAAGATAATCAGTGTTCCTTATAGACAGAAGAAATGCAGATTTCCTCTCTGCACTCTGTAACAGAGCCTAGTACAAGGATACATGGGAGTAAGTTTTTAAAGTGGAATTTATACAAGAAAGTACATAGGGAATTCACTGATGAGGAGATGGGGATGCACTATGTTGAAAGAGAAATAACTGAGATAAAAAGAGGTTATATATAGGATTTGTAAAGTAGTGGTGAGGGGATAAGTCACATATAATACATTAAAAAATGGTTTTGGCAATTAGAAATGAGTAAGTTCAAGATGAGGATCTAAATATCCAGAGGAGAAAATCACTCTGAAGGCTGGACTGATTTCAATGGCATAAAATTTATAAGTACATAATAACATATTTAGGGACTAAATGTGGACAGTGTTTCTGCAAGATCCTGAGTGGGTTCAGTTTTCAGAATTATTGTTATGTAAATATCTAAAGCCTGGAGAAAGAAGTTACAGTATGTGAGAATGACATCTGACAGCTTTGGAGGCAATGAAGTCCAGGGCATGTGGTACAAAAGCAAAAGTTCTTTCCACTTGGAACAGGGTTCTGACTGGAATCTCATTTCCCATCTTGGACTAAAATGGATTTATCAGTTTCACATTATTTGCACTTTTCTAAGTCACATTCAGCTCAGCTCCTCGCATTTCTGGCAGGAAGAAACAGGCTACCCCTGCATTTGCTAGCATAGCATTTGCTGATATTCTGGCAGCTAATACCATGCCAGAGATTTGCAGGGCTTGCTTTATCTTTATACCCGGTATAACAGGTTTGAAGAACCAGGCTGAGCAGACACTGTTTTGCTGCTGCAAATCTGGCTACTTGGTTTGAGTGTTTGCTGGAATGATCTTTATCAATGTCATAATTTTAAATTTTCTGATTTATTCTTCTAATAGCCGTAACTGATCATATTCTATAGGAAATAACCTATTAGAAACATACAGTGGTTTGAAGTTTTCTTATAAAAATATTTGTCACACCAAAATCTTACATGGAGATTCTTAAACAGAAATCCTATCTTCTCCTTTAAGTCTATCTGCTCTGATGGAATTTCCTTCTCAGACTTTCTTCTTCCAGCATCAGTCACTCCTTTATCTCAGTTCTTGCAGTGCTGTATAGAAAAGGTCAGCTCCAAGCAATGCTACTTTGTGGCCTTCTCTTAACCTAGTAATGGATATCTCTTCTCATCTCTCTCTGTTGAACACAGCAGTGATGTTTCTCTTCTTTCTGAAATGGCTTAGGAAGAGCAAGCTTCTCCAGTTCAGAGTTTGCTTCTTTCCTCCATTTTTACGTAGAAAAGGATGAAGCATAAACATCAGCAACTTTGAAAAATACAATTTCCCTGGAACTCAGATATATAAATCGAAGCCACCACTATTAATGCTTTTTGCAGCTGAGATTATATGCTAAAAGGATACTTTATGTGTCACTCCCTTAAGAGAAATGCATGATTAAGTTGTTATTCTATTTAAATAGTTCCTGACCAAAGATCTTGTTAGCATGTGGAATAGATAGAGCAATAAGAAAGTACTCCCTTCATCAGGATATTCCCATCTCATAACTCCAACCTATCACACTGATGCTAGCCGAGAATGAAAAGACTGTTTACATGTTAAATCTGCCCTGGATGTCTCACCTTTTCTTCAACTGCCAGGTGCTGTGCTTGGCAACACTGATATCAGTCTGGATATCCTGTTGTATTCACCTGCATTTTCACTCTTTCTTCTCAGACAATACCTGGCCTGAGAGTGTTTTTCCTCTATTTTCTCTCCAGAAGTTCATTTAACAGGTTTTTAATAACTTACCTTCTTCCACTGACATTAGTTATGCCTTCTTTTCTTCACCTTCTAACTACTATCTTTCATTCTCCTCCACACTTTCTAATCTTTCTTCACTAACCGTTTGTATTTCTTTGAATTACCTATTTCATATTAGAAGTTTAATCTTCCTCTCCTCCTCTTTCAATCTTTATCTCAATGTCAATCTTTATTTCAGTCCTTATCCTTTTCTCAGAAGTCATTCTCAGTTTCCACATGCTTCCTTTTGCAAAGGATTTCTCATCAGTTTACTAATCCATAAAGTTAAATTCCTTTCTTCTTTTGGAGATTACACTTCATTGTTTAGTTCTTCTTACTGCCTACATTATATGCAGCTTGCACGGAGCCACCCAGATATCTATAGCACCTGTTAGTTGTTTAGGGCATACCTATGCATATATGTTGATTGATATCCCAGTAGTAATAACAACAGGGCTCTAGTTCTGCAGTTGCACCAGTATGCTTAGGGAGAGACAGAGCTCTGTTTATA
>JANHGN010012808.1:0-36571 GCA_024605025.1 Megaceryle maxima
TTTTTTTTTGCTTGGTTGGTTGGTTTTTGGGGTTTTTTTTGTTTGTTTGGTTGGTTGTTTTGTTTGTTTGGGTTTCTGGTCTTTTTTTAATTTTATTTTGGTTTTGTTTAGGTTTGTTTGGTTGGTTTTTTTAATCGTAAAACATCTAATGCAAGATTAGGGGATTATTATTGCAGGGAACAGATGTACTGGTTTTATTCACCAACCAGGAATGTCCCAGATTGTCTTGTCAATGACCTCAATCCTGGATTGCCATGATTCAGCTGGGAAAAGAGAACAATTCCATCTCTCCACTTGCCAGAAACGTCCTGAATTCCACCAGGAGACAATCCAAAATCCTACTTGCAGCACTCAGTCTATTGGACAACCTGTACATCCCAGGTTTTCCTAACAGAAATTTCAAATTTCATTATGCTGTCCCCACTTCTCTAGCAGACTTGTAACTATGTCTAATTTGATTGTTAACTCTTCTTTTCTGATCTCTTGCTTCAACATCTTATTACGACTATAACAGTGTTGCAGAAGGGAGCAGGTTCCCATGCACTTTGCCTTTGATGCATACTGGGAAAAACCGTGATTGCCTTCTGGTGTTTATGAATAGCAAAGCTTGGTTAGCTTAGGACAAGCAGAAAGAGTCATAAAAAAGTGTAGCTGTGGCTCAGATATCCTGTAATGGCTCTCAGATATTACTGATTATGTTTTGCCACCAAAAGCAGTCATGGGTGATTATTTTTCATCTATCCACCAGAATAATAAAAACAACGTGCAGGAGTTTGGGGATGGAGCTGGAGCACATCAATGGATATGTACAGATTTCCCTTGATTTGGAGACATCTCTGAGCCTCCATATATATCAGGACTGATAAATGCTGATGGGCCATCTCCATGTCAGGGGGGAACTAATACTTAGACAAAGATGAAAGAAAATGAACTTAAGATAACAACAGAATGAAAGTGATGGCAGATTTCATAAGAAAGAACGTGGCAGGATCTTTGAGGGCAGGTACCAGCAGCTCTTCAAGCAATGTGTCCAAATCATACATTCAGATAAGCAGTATCAACAGAACCATGAAAGGCAAGGAGCCCTCAAAGGCCAGAAGAGGACTAGATCAAGTAAGTAACAAATCCAGATGGGTGAAAGATAGGGTTAAAAAATGGAGAATAGCTTTTTTAAGAGCACCATTTTAAAGGATGGTGCCCATGTCAGATACACAGAAAAGATTCACATAGCCAGCATGAAATCCAGCATGTTTGATAGATTAATTAAGACTATGGCATTAACTAAAAAACTGACTTACAGAGTCATGCCAGCACCAAAGAGGCTATGAGGTGCTCAGCAGAGCATTGCTTTAACTAGAATGTTCACAGAAGATTTTTGAAGCCCCAGTTAAGTTGCCTACTCTTCTTAGCTAGCATTCCTGAGAGATTTTTGGAGGCAGAGACAAGACCCTGGCTTGGCTTCAGTCTTCCTCCTTGTCCTTCTCCCCATTTCCTTGTTCCAGGATCATCTCTGAATAAGGATTCATGCTGGAGCTGGAAAAGGGAAGAAAGATAAGGAGAATCCCTCTCCTTTTTTTTTTTTTTTTTTTTCCTTCTGAACTCAGGCATGGGCTGTGCTGCTGGCAGACCTAGACAAGGACAGTTTTCTCACATGCTACAGCACACTCTTATCCCCCTTTTACTGCTGCAACAGAGATGTTATCTATAGCTAAACTTCAGGGTCTCATTGAGGCTTCAAGGTCACAAGGGACAATCAGCTGTAGCTGAGTATTAGGACTCATCCACCATAACTACAGATCTGTTTCAGAGACCAATTCCTCCCCCTCAAAAGGCACTTATACAACATGATAATGTTCCTATTGAATGGTTTCTTGATGAGTGCTCTGCTCAATATGTCATTTGGGTTTTCCAGGACCACAGCTTGTGTCTCATCCTTTCCAATGCATAGAAACAGTTTTAGGTGGGATCAAGACCATCACTAAGGATCTGAAACATCTCTCTAGCTTTATAATTCTAGCCCAAATATTCCCCATTGGATTCATGAATGAATTGATAGCAAGCAGTTCTTCCTTGGTAAATCAACAGGTATTGCAGGAGGACTGGGAGAAGTGCAGGGCCATTCTTCAGGAGGTAGAAACCAGGAGGTGTATGTACCGGTAACATGCATGGCTCCCTCATGTTGCCCTTATAGTCTCACCAGCATGGGAAGCTCTTTGCTTAGAGCTTTGTGAATGAGAACATTTCTCAGAAGGATTTTTTAAAGCTTTTCTAAATTAGAATCTTGATTTTTATCTTGTCACTAAGTTTTAGGTGTTTGTGATGGAAAGCTCCATGCTTGTGTGTAGGGACAGATTCTGCTACAGACACCTACTCCAACTGATACTCAAAAATGTGCAACATTTGTAAGCTATGTCAGGGTGAGATGTCATTCAGGTATAGATCAAAAGATGGGATCCAACAAAATACACATTGCACTCAGATTACAAAAAGCTCTCTCACCACACCAGGAGTGTTGGTAGAAGGAGACACCTTCACTATGGTCATCTGGGAAATCCTTCTAACTAGACATCAATTTATATAACATCCTGCACTAAGCTATTGTTTACACAGGACACATTTGTTCTCGTAGAAAATAAATTGCTACTTGAGATTTTTTCTTCTCCAGCAAAACTGATCTGATACTATTTCAATCACTAAAATATCACTTCAGTATCAATTTCCTGTGTGAAGAAAGCTGAATCTGGGAGAAAGAGACTGAGTGAAAAATCACATCACCCTCTCCAGGGGGTGTTAGTATAATTTCCTGCCTTGAAATCTAGGAAAGACAAAAGTTAAATTGATTACAGCAAATGACAGTAACTTCCATGGAAACGGCAAAACAAAAAACAAACCAGAAAACCAGGCATGATGCTACATGAATGATCACCTCCTCTGCGACTCTGGTACCCCACCCTGCTTGCAGCTGGGAAGACAGGGCTGCCTTAGGATATGTTTAACTGGACCCAGTGTCCCATTTCAAGAGCCCTATAGTCAGTGTCCAGGGTTCTTTGACCTTGCCCCGGAATTTGGACCTGTGGAGGTGGGAGAGTCTTCAGAAAGGTAATCAGATGGCACTGAAGGGCATCAGTTTATAATGCTGCAGCCATCCATACTGGGAGGGCTGCATCCCCCAAGCAGGTGTGCAGTGGTGAAGTGTAACCTCCCTAGAATACAACACACTTTGTTATACTTGAGACAGTTACATGGTTTTGCATCAGGAAAGAGTCAGGCAAACTGATTGTTCTTCAAATCATAAGATCTTTGGGGCAGAAACAAGGGAGGATTGGGTGTTGATACAGAAAACCTACTAAAGGAAGCCAGGTTGAGAGATATTTTGGTACTAATGTAAGGGCTTAACAGTTGATTGTTTTTATTTCAGAGGTAAGAAGAGCTAAATGAGACAGTATAAAATATATTTTTCCAGAACCCTGGACAAGAATAAACTGATCTGCATGCTCATTTACTTTGTCAGAAAAGTGATCCTTTTCTATATATTCAGAAGATGCCTCATCTCCTCCTGAGAAAGTTCTTATCAGCCAGTGGAGCATCATAGCTTCCTCAGATCTCATTTTTCTGCTCTACTGTTTTGCCTCTAGACAAAGGCAGATGTGAGTTTAATTTAGATTGTGCAGCTTCATGTTATGCACCCTACAGGTTTTGGCTTCTTTCTGCAGCCACCCTACTATATCTGAAGTATTATAATACCATTAATGTTTAGAAACAGCTTATAAAATAAATTTGGTTTCTTCTCATTGTGATAGCAATGCAGTTGTAGCTAATGGCTGGCATAGTGAATTTGGAGGGTGTAATGGGAGGAATCATGCCTCTCAGTGAAATGGTTTGAGGTGGCAGAATTCAGTCTCCATTTCCAGGACTGCATCTCGGATAGCAACAACAGGAAAGAAAATGTTCGGTGACTTATTTCAATGATGACAGGTTTTTAGCACATAAATAGGCTGCTGAAAATAAACAAACAAACTAATAACTAAATAAAGCCTAGTGGAGCAACAGCTTTTACACGTATGAATCCACACTGAGAAAATGATTCTGGTATCTGCAAATCCACTCATAAGGAAGTTCACAAAACTGCATTTTTGAGACATTCACTGACTGATAACGAGTATTTAAAAGCCATCAGTGCTGCATCTCCACTGCTTCAATTTATGCCTATGCATGGCCTTCCAGCTAAGAGATACTTATTATCTAAGACTGAAAAAAGCAGACAAAAACATCCTTTCTTGAAAATAGATGTCTACACTTCCCCTTCAAGAGCCATCCCAAGCTCATGTTGTAAACCCAGAAAAAATGACCATGGAATCCAGTGCTTCCAAAAGTTTTTTTCATTGTAATCAGCTTTTATTTTATTTTGTTTTATTTTATTTTTTACTGAGCTTCCTCATCTTTCCAATGGAACTAGATCAAGACCATAAAATAGAGGCAACTTCATATTGGTTTTGCTTGCTTTTGGTTTTTTTGTTTGATTCATTTTTGAAGCAACCTGGATTTGCAAGCAAAGCAAAGCTTTGAATGAACCTGACCCAGCTGTTCATTCCACATTTTCAAAAGCAATTTTGATCTATATTACTAACCCCAAGAAGAATAATTGTCCAAAATGCAGCAATGTTGACCAGTCCAGGCTTTTCTCAGAGAAATAACAGAGATAAATTAGCTTGTTTTGTATTTCAGGTTCAGTAAAAAAAAAATCCCAGCCTATGTGAAAGACACTTTGAACATCCTATACCCCCGAGGAGCTGTTGCTCTTGTTCTCTTGTTTGTTTTCTCTATTCATGAATGCTCAAAATTAACTCTATTAGCCAATATTGTTATATACCCAGTAGATGGTGCTGTTAGTTTCAGCTTTTTCTTTCATCACACCTGCTGAGTTTTCAGAAAGAAATGGGTCAGAAAAGAAAAAAAAAAAAAAAAGGAGAGCTAAATTGCAACATGGCTGTGTGTAAATGCTTTGGAGTCAGGGACAAAGGGACCAGAACTGATTTGCACAGATGCTTTGGGTTCCCCTGGCTGGAGCTGGGACCACTCCATGCTTCTTATGATAACCCCCTGCAATTGTCACTTCAGCCTCTGAGCTGTTTAGCTGGACAAACACGTAATTTTGATGGTAATTTCTGCACTCCTGAATGTATAGACATCTGGCATTTCCCAGGTACAGAACTTACTATACAGCCAGCTCTTGGCTGGACTCCAGTGGGATTAATTCTGCACTTTCCAGCACTCCCCACTGTGTGTGGCTGCTTTATAGGAAAAGGGCAGTCATTACAGAGAGTGTGCTCGAGAAAAAATGAGCAATTCCCAGCTCTGACCCTGAAAAAAACCCCAAACAAATAACAAAAATCCATTCTCAAATGCCCCTCTTTTCCTCAGGAGCTTATGAAGAATAATGCCAATGCACAGCTCTGTGAAGGATAACGTGAGCTAGAGTAAACATTCAAAATACACAAAAGCAGATCCAATAGGAATATTTTTGACAGCTGCGTGGAGGTAGAGTGGGCTCCATGAAAGCCGATTTTAAAAGCACTATATATAACAACAAACAGCAAAAAGATCAGAAGTAAATGGCCATCCAATCTCAGGTTTTCTTACAGAAGAGAAATTCCTTTCCCTTATACTTTTTAGCTTCTTTTTATTTCTTTCCTTCCTTTTTTGTTGTTGTTGTTGTTGTTGTTGTTGTTTTGGTTTTTTTGTAACCTCATTCATCAAAAAAGAGACAAGAGCAAAATGAAGAAACATAATGCTCTGATAATACCACGTACAAAAACCCAAACGTCAAGCAAACTAAACTAGTTTGTGAGATGCAGAGTTGATGAAGCCTGGTTTCTACGGACTTGTGTTTCTCAGGTGATGAACTGTTTAACTATAAAGAGTTTCTCCTCAGCCACTTAATGTAGAGTTTGCTGGTGACATGCAGGCTGCCATGTTTGATTGAGAAGTTAGCACATGAAAGTCTTTGGAAATGAGGTTATGAACATTTAAACTGCCTTCTGTACTCAGACTGTTGTTTTGGGGAAATTTGTAGGAAAGTAAATATCTTTGTCATCTCTGCTCCTCTGTTAGATTTGCCTCACTAGAGACAAGAAAAGGTTTGCTTTTGATCTGCAGAATACAGTGAGGTGAGGATGCATGAGAATGAGCCAACCTACCTCCAGAGACTTCTCAAATCTGGTGAAAGAGTGAAGAGTAGGAGTGAGATACTCTTACACTGTTGAAGAGGGAAAAATATCTCTGAAGATCAGAACAGACACTTGTGCTATTCAAGTGACTGAGACCTGGCAGCATTTACTAATCTAAGCAAACGTTATTCCCGGGGTAACATTGGTGTGACATTGCTTTTTGACATTTGTTGACATTTCTAGACTTCTCATTACTTAGAAAAACCCTTTCTAGTATTTTTAAAAAATATTGATGAGGTAAATGAGAGGAGAGGTCACATTCTTCCCCTGGTTTTTTGTTCAACCATTTTACTCAACACCCTTGACATGAACAAGTAATCCTGCCTCATACAACATAACTTAAAATATTGCTTTTCCCACACACTTCTCTTGCATTTTCTGGTGACTAAGGAGGTATGAACTCTGACTAAAATTTTTCTTTTGATAGAGGCATTTAGAAATATTTGTGGTTTATGCCCAGTTGCCTGTAAGAGCTGTAGGCCTACAGTCATATATGAATCCTCTACCCCTTCAGTCAATTTACATACCCTCAGCCATTACTACTAATGCTATTGTTGAGTTGAGATTGAAGCCACACATACTCTCTACATTGGGGCCAAGTGAGGGAATAGGTGCTTTGATTATACACCTAAAACCTCCCTTTAAAAAACACATAAATCTGAAGTGAAATATTCAAGAAAGCTGAGGAAACATTCACTACCTTCACAGACATTTAGCACTTGCAAGTGAAATCTTTCCTTTCCTAATGTCAAAACTTACTCTGTGGTTCTCCTGATGAGAGTCAGAATTTAATCCCTTATCCATAATTCTCCCTTCATGCAGTTTCAATCAAATTGCATTTGGTAAATCCCTAGAGGATTCTTAAATTTAACTCAATCATCATCCACTGTGTAAAATGTCTCCCTTCAGCAGCTACTACACTAGTGGACCCTCTTTAGGGACACCTTGAGACAGCAGCATCCTCAGAGCCATGAGGCTGATGTAAATGATATGTTTTGATCTTTTGAGTAGCTCTGTGATGGCCAGGATGGAAATGCCAGTATTGCCAGACTAATTCCATGAAGAGCAGTCATTGCAGCCCCAAAAATGGGACTGGACATCTTTGCAACTGATTTCTTGATTGCTGGCAATGGCTATCAGCCTGGCAGTCAAATCTGGCCCTGCCTGGGGAATTTTTACACACAAACACACATACTCATAGGCACACAAACACATATGCAAGAAAATAAATGAGAAAAAACCCCATATATAATAACTAATATAACTTTATCAAATTAATATAGGTGCATTTAGATGCACTGGGAATAGGGAAATATTCGCTATAATTGCTTTTCACTACAGATTCATTTCAGGAAGATGAGGAGATGGAAATAAACTACTCCTTTAAAGAGGCTATTCACTAGGAGCAGAAGAGCTAATTTTGTAGTACAAGTAACTGTCTCATCACTACACTTTCTGTCTTTCATGGGGTTTATTGATTTATTTTGTGAATATGGAAAATGTGGTGAAAATTCCCAGAACAGTGCCATGGTTCATTTTTCATTTTCTATAGAATAAGCACGTAGGCTCTATGTTAAATAGATGTATGACACTGCTCCAGGGGAAATTAAAAACTATATTCTTGCTAAAAAAACCCCAAATAGCCATTATCTGTACTGCTTGGAATCAGAAAGAAACAGGATGCTTCAGTTTTCCTTACTACTCTGGCAATGAAAACCCAGGTTTGGTGTAAGCAGTGTGGCTGCTGATTCAAACTTGATTCCACGTGGGCAGATGTGTTTATGGCATGCAAAGATGGATACATAAAATGTGTGGCCATTCAGATTTTCTCCCACTTTTTCAACTGCAGTAAGTAATCTAAGATGATATAGTGCTGAAGCAATCAAATACCCATGGCCACTTTTCATGTCATCTCGGTAACAGACAAAGTGAACGTTAATTCAGGAAACCACATGTTTAAAGGTAAATATTTGCTGTTATCCTTAATATGATGGACTTAAAACCAACTAGCTCGTTTTCTCCTTTCATGGTATATGTGAATAATTCACAGGGACTATATTCACTCCATAAACTCTTCATTGTTGTGCAGATTTAGTTATTTATGGCTATTGCTCAAGTATAGACAATTGTGAACCGGTATAGATACTTGAGAGAACCACAGAAAATGAACTAATGGTTTGAAGTTGTACAAAGAAAATGAGCAAGCTGAAGGTTTTATTACTCTGTGGTGCTGTTGTATGTAATGCACAGTGCCAGGGTTATGCCATGTTCCATGCACTGTACATTCCCTGGGAAGATCAGACAGTTGCAGCTCAATAACTGGGGAGCTTCCCCCTTAGATTTGTACCTTCTTCTGTTCCCAGCGGGAACAGTTGATTCCCAGGATAATTCCCACAAGTCTTTTGAATGATGGCATGGGCATGCTTAGCCCAGGTGTACAACTCCTGAGATGTATGTGTGATCTTTAGGTGGTTTTCTCCCACTTCCATGAAGAGTAAGATGGATTTTTAAAGTTTAAATCCTGCATATCAACTGAATTTGATCATTTGGTACCTCCCTTCTTTTCAAGATGTCATTCCAAATGTGCATTCCTGAAGGAATGAAACTAGTGGATAGAGCACTCCTGGCTGGCCCTGTGCCACTCTGTAGGTCATTAACACAAGGCTTCATCTGAGCCTAAATGGTATTTCAGTGGCATGAACTGACATAGGTTTTCATCTAGAAAGTCGGTTTGTAGTTGAATCTAGAGATATGCTGGGCTCTAAACCATACTCATCAGTTAAAACATTTTAATTAGAGGCTGTACATTTCAACAGCATCGAAAGCATGACATTGAATGTGTGTTTTAATTGTTTGCTCAACTGAGGCAGATCCAACCCTGAATAAATCATCATCCTTTGGGTGCTTATTAGCCTTTCAAGGAAGCCCAGGTATTAGAATTGTACTTATTTCTTATCAGTAATGTGAAATACTGTTGGATGACCATGATCAGTATAGGTAGATATCCATGCTTTGGAAGAGGTCGGGTAAATCCTTATTTAGAGTTACTTCTATGATTGCTTGGCTGATTTAAGGAGGTGTTGAACTTGGAAAGAAGATGAGGGTTGAGGTATTCACTCTGCTTTGCTTCAGGGACTTGACTAAGTCATCTTAGACTTAAAGCTACCTGAGCCTTAGAAGCCCTGGATGTGTGTGTGGCTTTACCTAAACTGGGTGCTCTGAGTCATACAGTGGAGGTATTAATCAATTAATTACAGAAGGAGTCTAAGCCTGAACATTGCTAAGGCATTAATTTAACCCGCAACAGAATGAATTGGTATTTCTGCATTTTTTTTTAATCGTGTATTTCCTTAAAAAGTTAGGTAGCCACTTCAGACAGAGGAATGACACCTCCCTTTGTCCCCTCAAACTAATAACAACCATACACTCCTTCCAAACTGAGATACAGTACTCTCAAAGACTGACCTTCATTCTTGCTTTCTAGACATGGAGAACAGATGCCTTGATATCAGCCACTGATTTCTGTGGTATTCAGGCACGCAACCCTCAGAGAGGAGGAATGAAGACCTGAAACAGAATGATACTGAAGGACTGGGGACAACTTGGTGCCAATGTTCATTTACTGTTGAGCCTGACGAGCTGATAATACAGAAAATTGTGTGCTCAGTTTTCACAGTGAGACTACAATTTGCTGATGCTTTCTGGAGAGAGCTCTTACTGTTTGGAGATATTTAAACAATTACTTGGTGCGAGGCACGGCACAGCTCTGTTACCATACTGCATCAGTAATTATTTATTCTGATTGTGCTTGAGGGCAGATGGAGGGACTCATACACTATACACTATCAGACAATATTTATTCCCCTATTGCTGCTGAAAAATTGCATGAAAGGAAGCTGAGAAAACAAATTGCCACCTCTTGTGCTTGCCATTTGAGGATGTGGTTTCAGTTAGAGATGGATCAGCAGATAGACTCCTTAAAGATAAACCCTTTTGCTGATTTGGTTAGGAAACATGGTTTCATTCTGGTTTCATCTTTTGACAAATCGAAAAGCCACAGAGTAAAACTCAACAAAATCCAGCACATGTTCCTTCTTATTGTTTTTAGATTGTATTCCTTGACAATGTTTCTAGAAATAACATGGTAGTGGAGGGAGTTACTATAGGTTATGAGTTTAACCGTGGAAGTGGTGCATTTATTTAGATTTTGACTTAAATCTGCATCCTCTCGAGTTGAATGGTGGCATGTCAGGTTAATGCAAGGCTATCCCACTCAAGAAATCAGTACATCTTTGGACAGATAAATTGAGACCTTCTATATGCTGGAATTTGGTCATAGCTTGAGAATCTGATAGAATCATATGTATAGGAGATACTACTCATGAAGTGAAAGGGGGATTGCAACAAGAAAGAAGGCCAAGGACATGACCCAGTCCTTACTGATAGCCCTTGTATCACCAAAGAATGGAACACAGTTCTGGTCACAAAGACGAAGCAATGCTGATGTGCCTATGATTTCCTATACAGCCCATTGCTTTGCTTAGTACTGATGCACAATGTGAAGGCTCCTTTGTACAGGGCCCTCTTTCACCCAAGCTCTAGGTGCAAAGGGGTTATTTTGGGGAGCATTTTAATATTTCCAAATGCAGGTTTGTAACTTCTCTTTTTGTTGTCAGCTAGCATTTAGACGGTTTCCTTGTATAGAAAGTCTTTATCATGCAGCTGCAACAAAATCAATTTGTAAACTGTATTTTCTGTTAAGATAAATAAATCCATAGGATTTACTGAAAAAGCCAGGGGCTTGGTGTAGTTCTAAACTCTTTGGACCAAAAGCAGAATTCTGCTCTTGGTTACACCACCACAGTCCAGAGTAACTAAACAGTCTGCTGTCACCTAAACCCTACCAACATGATAGTGAAATTATGGGCTATTATAATTATGTGCTCAGTTAAAGTGATTACATATGGGACTGATTCCATTATAACAGCCAAGGCTAGATTTTGTTTATTTGCTTGTAAATCTTCTAGCACATTTCAGCCATAGTATAAAGAAGAACCACTACCAAACCTTGCAGTGCAATAATCCTGTACAAATTGAAAGTGATGATTGCTACAGTATTAAGCTGTTCAAAAGTCCACAAATATGTCTAAATAAAAGAAAAAATATGGAAAAAAAAGGGAACTCAATAGTGAAATGGACTTTGAGAACTTTTGAGCCCTTAGAGTACTTGTTTATAAAGCCATGATAGCCACCTGACTATGAAATCAAAGGAGGATGCCAAAGGCACAGAATTATGTGTCAGTTTATCTGCCTGGCAAACAGCTGCATGCTCTGCTCAGACTTCTTGATACACACGGATTTCTATGACTGAATCAAGAGCAAACAAAAACCATCAGGAGCACAAGCACTGGAATCTATTGACAAGTGAAGGGATGTGTTTGGAGCAGCTTCAAGAGAACATTTGTGTATTCAGAGTGGTGAGCACAAGTTCTTGGGGAAAAAAAAAAAAAGGAAGAAAAGCAAGTCAGCAAGTGATCTGAAATGCTGGGAGACATGTAGATTAAAGGAAAGAAATATGCAAGCAATCTCATATTAATTCTAGCAGATTCAGTTTGATATATATTTCTAGCCTCTCAGGAGAATGGTTTGAATTTCAAAGGTGCTTCAGTGATAGTTCTGGCTGAGCCACAGTCTGGAATATTAACCTGCAGAATTATTATTTGTACAATTGCACATATTCTAATTAGTGGTCAAAAAAACCCACCCCACCAACTCCAAACTCCCAAACTGACTACTGCACTATAGCACATAATGCTAGAGAGAGTTCAGGGAAGGGCAAGGAAGCTGATAAAGGGTCTGGAGAAAATGTCTGATCAGGAGCTACTGAGGGACTTGGGGTTGTTTAGTCTGGAGAAGAGGAGGCTGAGAGGAGACCTTACTGCTCTCTACAGCTCCCTGAAGGCAGGTTGGAGTGAGGTGGGTGTTGGTCTCTTCTCCCAGGTAACTAGTGATGGGATGAGAGGAAATGGGTTTAAGTTGCACCAGGGGAGGTTTAGGCTGGATATGAGGAAAATTCTTTTTACTAATAGAGTGGTGAGGCCTTGGAACAGGCTGCCCAGGGAGGGGTGGAATCATCATCCCTGCAGGGGTTCAAAAAACACCCAGATGTTGCACTTCAGGACACGGTTTAGTGGTCATGATAATGTTTAGTAATGTTTAGGCTGGACTTGATGATCTTGAAGGTCATTTCCAACCTTAATGATTCTATGATTATTAGTTCCTGACTCCACCTCTGTATTTTTTATCAGAATCTGCTATGCATTTTCAGTTGACTCTGCTCCTTGAGTCCACCTACTTCTTTATCTATTTTGGGTATTTCTATAAGGGAGCACACTTTCTTCATTGTAACATTCTCTATTGAAGAAATGTCTATATTTCCCTATATTTCTATTGAAGAAATCTCTATATTTCTGGAATGTTGTGGTTCCTATCTGTTTTTCCTGAGGGGCAGTTAGACTAATCCTAACTGTTTGGTTCCAACAGGGAAGTTGCTAGTAATATTATAATTGGTAAGCTCTATGAATCACATTTCATCCATTCTTTCATTTTATTTAGATCCAGCTAGGAAATGGTTAATTAAATTACCCAAAATGGCACATGTTGCTTCTGTTAGTGAACCTGCAGATAATGTTGGACAGTAAGTCCTACGTTCTCCCCACACTCTTTCATACAAAGAAAAATATAATGAGACATAATTCCAGTATGAAATCTGTGCAAATTTTTGTATAAGTTGTTAGAAGAGTCTGTTCTTTCTTGGGGACAGACTTTCATAATCTTATTCCTAGTGGTCCTCAGAAAAAGCTAACAGAGGTGATGGGATGTGACTACACTGCAAAGGTAAGTAGTTTTCCAACTCATTTAAAAAAAAAAAATAAATCAAACACAAGCCTGAAAACAGTGAGATTTTCCAGTTAAATTGGGAAGTCTTGGGGGTATCCTCTGACTGAAATGTGAAAGCTGTTCTGCTGTGCACAGTATGGATGGCAATCTATCTAACTCACAGTGCAGACAGTAATCAGCTAAAACAGATGAGATTTCTCTAAGAGGCTTCTGTTCCCCTAGAGCCAAATTTTCTTAGTGTATTCTCAGAAATCACCTACCATTCTGTATATTCCAAATCAACACTTAAATCCCTTTTCATGTCATCCTTGCTGTAATTCTGTTTCACTTTCAGATCATGTTTCTGAGATCACACTCATACAGTGCTTCCAGAGGCAAATATAAACCATGCTACACATGGGCTCTTACTGCCAGTGAGGATGCCTTCAAGTAAACAGGCTGTCCCCCCACTGGTATTTCAGAACATCATAGGTCTCCTGAAGATATGACAAAGAAACAGAAAACATGGGGCCTTCTGGAAGGGCAACTTGGGGGCATCTCCAACGGTTCTAACGCCTACATTTGGGAAACAATCAAAACTTAAAGCTCTGCTTCTGTAGAAAGACTGTATGAAACTCAGTTGCGTGCTGCCAAATGGTAGTTTGAGATTGTGGCAGGAATCTCAGAGATCTGCATAGGACTAGTAGATATGGTATAAGACTTAGAGATGTTCCCTTTTGAAACAGGCAGCTGAGATTCCTAGGTGGTACTACACATTTGTTTTTAGGCAAAGGTGTATCTTAAATGCCTATTAAATATCCAGTTTCCTTGTAGGCACCTACAAGCAGTAACCTAAACCCAGACTCTTGATCAGACTTTGTACATTTTCAGTTGTAATCTATATATCTGTGAAGCCACTGCCAAAGGCCACAAGTAAAGGGAAAAAGAGTATCCTTCAGACCTCTCCCGGCTCATATTTTCCCCCAACCCAACCTTGCCTCATGGATATATTCCAAGAATTCAGTTAAGCAATTAACAGAAGTGGGGTTTGTTAATGCAACCAGTCATCTACTGCACCTCAAGTTTTAACTTCCATGGGTTCTTGGAAGAAGAAATGAAGCAGTTTCACCAAATTCTTGGTTCCTTGCATCCTGTCTGAACTTCCTCTGGTTTAAATTATGATGACAATCTCTTGTTCTCACCTGAGTAAAGAAGGTCCCTGTTATCCATCACTCCTGTGTAGGTACTGGGGACTGCTAGTACGTCCCCCTGAAATCATCCCTCCTCCAGGCTCAACAAGCCTAGCTCTCTCATAGTGCTCCAGTTCCTGACCATCTTGAAGACCTCCTCTGAACCCAGTCCAGTTTCTTTCTTATACTGGTGCCTGAAGTGGGATACAGAATTCTAAATGCCATCTAATAAGCACTAAATAAAGGGGAATAATCACTTCACTTATCTCCTGGCAATGCTCCTGTTGATATAGCCCAGTAAGCTGCTAATCTCTACTGCTGCCAGGGTGCACTACTGGCTGATGTTTAACTGCTGTCAGGTAGGATCCACAGGCCTTTTTCAGTATACTTGCTACCTAGGCAGCCAGCCCTCAGCCTATAAATTTGCTTCAACATTCAATGGTTTGTAATCCACCAATTATTTTTCAACCAATTATTTTATTTTTCAACCCCTAGGTGTGTGAACTCTTGGGAAATGAGGAGTGATTAGAAGTTTACCAATTAATAAAGTTTCACATATCTAGACTCAGTTCAGATCAAACTCTAGCTTTTTAGCGCTTTCAGAGCAAATAGTCTCTTGTAGCCCAGATGCAAGTCCATCTTTGCCCCAAGGACTCCCCTGCACTTAGTACTATACTAAAAAGAAACAATTCTGAAGAATGTGATTTGCATGATATCAAATCATGTCTAGGCAGACTGAGAGCAGTAAGCTCAGTCCTGTGGAAGTGGAAGGTGCTTGCCAAGCACAGACAGGTGCTTTCTAATGCTTGTTGGAGAGTAAAACCACAAACATGAAACCTATTGATAACTGAAATGGAATTCAGTAGGAGACTCAGACAAAGTTAGATGGCCACACTACAGATGTCTACACTGGAAAATTTGTGAACATTTCTCTTAGTGACTGAGAATACAAATCCTGCTGCTAATCCTGCAGATGGTATGAAGAATGACATCATGGTAATGAGAATGAAGCTGGGGCATTTCTGAAGCACTTGAGTGCTTGGCAAGTGGGGTTCCTTCAAACAAAATGTGTTTTTAACACACTAGGCTGACAGGTGTGTGTTGAAGGAACAAGAAATGTGTGCAGTTCTTCTAAAATGGAAAAGCAGTGAGTCTGAAAAGGAGCAGAGGCAACAGCAATGCACAGCGTGTGGTGAGCTCCCAGGGCAGTGCTGCAGGGGAAGGAGACTGATACAGCTCTTGGATGCACAGTCCAGAGCAGTGTGGGTAGCAGTAAGTAGATGACTTTTATATTTGTGTGCTGAGTTGGCCAGATTGAGACTCAGACTGCAGTCCTGAAAGTAGTGCTATTATTTCCTCCTCCTCTTTAGCCAGAAGCTTGAGCTAGAAATGCATCCTTCCTCCTAAACCAATATGGAAAAGGTATTCCCAAAGTTTCTAGGAGCATGCATAAATACCAAGTTAGAACAAGGCAACACTTCATCCTGAGACTAAATAGAAGAGTATGAAAATGATCTTCCTTTATCAAGTGTACCCACCAATTGCTTTTCCTCTTCATTCTTTCCAACCCATAGTCTTCAGTGATGTACCAATTCAATACTGCTCACAAGGGACTCTTCCTCCCTGTCAAGCCCTTTGCTGTGGTGCCTGTTCCTACCACAATCCATCCTCCTCCTGTATTTGCGCTGCAGGCATGTCCAAAGTCTTTGTAATTCTTCCTTTTCTCAGCTCTTATCCAGCTGCTCCAAGGGAAAACTGTCTCCCATCTTCCAGCAGTTTCTGCAGCAGGTAGAAGAGAGACATAACATTCAGTCCTCTTTCCAGACACTTCCTTTTTAAAAAAATATAATATCTGTAATATTCACTGCATACAGAAGTTCTGTTGTGTTCTGGATTCTTCCTAAATGAAGAAAGTATTGGACTGCAAATGGGTTGGAAAGTGAAATTGCTTGTCTACAGATAACAGGTTTCTTCTGGTCTTGGACTCAGTGAATGTGTCTTCAAGATACCTTGCTTACATGTATTTAAAGTCAATCAAATCAAGACAGGGGCAGGTCTTCTGCAGTGCGAGATTGCAGGCATAACATTTTCTTCTTAAGTTTCTTTTAAATTCTGTACACTTCACTCCTTCCTGTTTACTGAAAAATGAGCATTACTATTTTTGTTCTTGTTTGTCTGGCACCCGTACTACAAAAATCAATGTTCTACTTAGGGAAATTATTCAGCAGGTATTAATGCTGCTTCATATAACTGCATATCCATTTCTGTGGGAGTTTATTCAATTGCAAATTGAAAACCAGTATGAAAGTGTTACAGCTGCAATCACAGTTAAGTCTCCTAAGTTCATAAAGGAGAGAGAGAAAAAAAGAAAGAATTGAATTACAATAATACAAGTATGAATGCATGAAGTGCTGAATGCTAAAGTGAGTAGGGTGTTGTGCGTCTGCATGGGGAAATCAAACTAGCATTCTATTAAGGCGGCTTGCCTCTGTCACATAAAAGGCACAAGGTAATAGAAAGAGAAACAAGAGAAAAGCAGAAGCTGCAGTTTTTTCAACATGAGTAAACGTCTTTCAGAGGTCACTGAAGCCACTGAGAGTTGTCAATCGAGTGTGTGAGAGCAAGGATCCAGTATGTGAAAGCAGACACTGAGTGAGGAAAAGCCTTTCTTTGCTGTCAAGAGGTCAAATCTGAATGTTAATACTTGAGCTGCAAACTTGTTTAAAATTTTCTCTCAACTGAAAGATGCTAATTACTACTCCTTATTACAAGTAGTAGTAGTGATACCACAACTCTTCCTCCTCTGACCTTATTTCATAGGGCAAAAATTATTTCTGGTATGCCATCTCAGCAAACAGAGGTGGTGTTCAAATCACTCAGAGCTAAAGATGGTGTCTTAAATCTCTGTATTGAGGATTTCCTGAACTGATTTTTTCTTCCCAGGAAGGCACTCTGCTTTATAATCATCATTTCAGGGAGACATGGCATTTGTCAATAAGAGCAAAAAGTTTGAGATAAGTTCTTCGTACAAACTTAAAGTAGATGCACTGAACTCTAGGTAGTACAAGCAATAAACCATTCCATGCAAAATAAGAGTTATGTATATGCAATTTTTCACTGAGATTTTGTAAGAAGGGAGATCAAGGTAATTAATTTCTTCCTGTTTCCACTCTACTATTAATTTCTGCTTCTCATCTCTTCTCTGAAATCACTAAAATCATTCTTTTTATAGGTTTCTAGTACCTATTCTAGAGTCTCCCTACCCAGCCTCAATTAATGTCCTGAAGTTCATTTGCATAATCCAGATTTAAACTACCTTGCTTAGATCAATGCTAGCAGTTAATTCAAGACAGACTTGCATCTGAAATGATGCATATCGATGCCTAATGCAACATCTATTAGTTTTAAACCTTTTGTTAGGTGTGACAATGCCTCTGAGTATTGGAGGGAGGGTTTAGGGTCAATATGGAGGTTACAGAACTAAAAGAAAAGGACACAAATCTATATGAAAAACCATCACTCCCTCTCCCCCTAAAAAAATCCCAAGCATATAAAAATGATGAATGAATCCTGACTACCACTGAATCTCTACTTTTTCCGTATGCTTTCCAACTCAATGAATTCGGTCAGTATCTATACCTATGTAAAAGTCACAATGATGTTAATCCTTGTAATCTTAGGTCCCAGTGAGGTGTTGATCTCATAGATAATTAATACCACATGAAACATGTACATAAAATACTTTTCCAAACCAATCAGGTATAGACAACAGTTTGTTTCTAACAAATAATAGAAATCTCTGGACATGTAAAACCTACAGATTTTGCAGACTTTTACAGATTTAGTGTTGGGTACTTTTTTTTTTTTTTCTTTTCTTTCCCAAACTAGAACTTCCATTAAGAATCAAAACACAGATTCCAGCTACTCATTAACCTGTTTAATTTCCTTAGTGGAAATCTGACTAAAGAAAAAAAGAATTAACACTAGTCAAAGAGAAAATTCCTAGTCATTCATCTAAATGTTTCTAATTCTAAAGCCTAGCTTGACCATTTAAATGCTAACAGTCTGGAGTCAATTTGTTTATATAAAAGGCACCTTTGGCTTTTGTGACTGAAAATGAATGATGAAACAATTACTCTCCTGGACTACAAAACACTTATTTGTAAAGAAAACCCAAAGTAAAGTACATTAGCACTAATGATTGAGTAATTAATTGCTTCCAGCACAAAATGCTGGGAGAGATCTACACTGAGGTACATTATTATCAAATATTTCAGATTTTTCCTAATTTTAGAATTATTGCATAACCTGCTAATAATAATAATAGCTTTAATTTATACTCAAACCATTTACAATGCTACATTAGATAGAGTTATAACACTGTGAGCAGATGCACTTTATCCCAACAGGCCTCTTTATCTGTAGAGTTTGAGATACTATTGCTGTTATCTGTTAGCTGCTTCCTTAACACAAGTGACAGACACCTGCACGTTAGAGATAAAGCCTCTGGGATCAGCTGCCTGTTGGGAATTGTGGCAAAAGCTGTATCCAAGCCTCTCTGAATATCAAATGCCAGAAAGAAACTTCCACTGAAGAAGGAAGATGCTGTTTACCAGCCAAGTGTGGATCATATTGTCTTCTGTATTTCACATAAGCTGAAATAACCTAGTACAGACATAAATTAGTGAAATGTGATGTATGGTGGTGGTGAACTTGAGTTCAGCAGTGTTCCATAGGTCAGTAATACGTACATCTAACAGAGGGGTAATGTTATAGCAAGCTAGAAAGAGTAATCCCTATTCTTCTCTAGCATGCCTGTGTGACTCTCCGCAGCTTCGCCACTCATAGAGCTCTCTCCCTACCTTCCCTTCTCCTTGGATCCTCTCAGGTCATAAGCCTCAGCAGCATCTAGTTGCTAATGGGATTCTGGAATTGCAGCCTGGTCTCTTTTCTAACTGAGGTGGCATTTGACAGTTACAATCCTCTTCAGATACCTAGGCTACTACCTACAACCTTCTTTACAGAGGCAAACAGAATAAGCCCACCCTCCTTGATGGCACAGCCTACTGAGAAGCAGCAGACTTTGCTGACCAAGACAGTCTCCAGTGTAGGAGAAATGAAATACAGGAATTTCCTGATTGTTACATCTCTTTGAGTGTTAACAACCCCATTGGCAGTAGTGTGTTCCAGAAGGCAGCAAAACTGTCTGGGACTGCCTAGGTGCAAAGAGTCATCTGTGAGATGCAGTTATATGTAGGTAAGTGTGTAGGCAAAAGGGCATCATTGTGTGAGGCCTGAAACTGATAGAGAAATGTTTGAACAAACACCCTGGTAAAAGGAGAAGTCCTGAAGACTACAACAGTTTGTTTCATCAGACTAAATTGACAGAAGAGAAGGAAGATCAGAGCAACAACTACTTTGTTGGCACATCCATATGCAGAATAAACCTCTGGTGACAGCTGGTTTTGTTTGACTGAGTCCTGGCAACGTGGTTGCAGTTTGGATGTTATACCATAGAAAAGCTAATTCTGGGGTATGATGAGGAAAGCAAATTAAGGTCTTCATTGTCACTGCCTGTCTCAAGAAGTAATTGGCTATGACCAATATGATATTTTGGGAACAAAAAATCCTGCACAGTGCTGAACAGAATATCTTGTTTTTCTTTATTAATAAAAACAAGAAGTGACTTGCCGAACTCTGCTCTGCTTTTTAATAATTACTATTATTTACTGTTTGGCACAATACATAATAGGGATAAAAGCACTTACTTTGCTGAATGAGCTCAGTATAGTATTAACTTGTGTGGTAAGGAAGAAAGCAGCACATTGAAAGTATATAATTAACTTGTACTATGAATGATGTGGTGGAAAACAAAGGCCAGTGTAGAGCTAATGTGGTGGATGCAAAATAATGTGTTCTCATGCACAGCATCCTGGAGGTGTACATCATTCCCACCATTTATTGTGTTTCCCTGAGTCAGGGTGTTATTTGGAAAATAATTTGAACCAAAACAAAAACAGAACCTCTATCACAATCTTTTTTTCAGGAAAGAAATCTCAGTAAAAAGGGAAATAGTGTTACCCACACCCCCCTTCATTGTCTAGCAATGCAGATAACACTTTATGTCAAGGAGCACGGCATAGCAAATAGCCAATTTTGCAGCTCAACTGCTTAGCAGTCCCAGAAGCAACTTTGGAGCCACCAATGCAGCTGTGCTGGCTGCAGCTCATTGGTTTGCTTTAGTGCAGTCGCTTTGTATTAGCAACATCACTCACCATACTGCAGCAGGACAGACAAAGCATGATGCTTTGTGTCATGCAAAGGAGCTGAAAGAAAATGTTCCCTGAAAACAGAGGTGCTTTATCTTTAAATATCTCAAACCAAAATATCCTCCCCAACTATATCAGTTTTTCTTCTGAGGATTGATTCCCATGGCAATTGTGAACAAGTCACTTCAGTCATCCATTTAATGCAACCACCTCTGGGATGGAGAGTGACAGACAACGGAAGGAACTCTGAGACCACAAGGGCATCTCTCTGAAAAGCACTTCCTACGAAGTACTTCAAAAACCATGGGATAAGTGAGCCTTTTTTCTTTTTCTAAACCCTATCCAAAGGGACTAACTCACTTTCTACAGTATCTTGTAATGGGAAGAGCCAAACAGCTAAATATACAGTCAAAATATTTTAAACCATAAGCTTATAAAGTTTAGGCCTCAACACAATAATTAAAAAAAAAATCCCCAAACACATTCAGGTGGGAGTACTTATGGAGAACATTTTTAAAACCTAAGTATTTCAACATTGACACTTAAAGTGCTGTAAAAATTTTAGACAATTAAATTTACTTTTATAACACTTTAGTGTTACATAACTATTAGTACCATTGGAGATACCCCATGGTAGCAAAGACATTTGCATGTGACTCACAAATGTGACAATCTAACATATCTTAGAAAACACTTAGAAAGTAAATATGACACTCTAAAATATCTTAGAAAGCACTGAATAGCTATGTTTAAGTTATTGAATTGAGTTACTATATATATCTCACCACACGTCCAGAAGGAAAACAGCCTTTTTTGAATTTCAGATAACTTATTTAGTTGTCTAGTGTGGTTTCCAGTGTGCAACTTTAGACATCATAGGTTTAGTCATTCCATCTTGTCACAGAAAGTGGTGTCTCAGAGAAATTTAACTAGGTATTGCATCTATCAGATAATCTGTCACAAAATGACAGTGCAGTTCTTCTTTTGTAGAAGCTCTTTCCTGTATATATGCCCTCCTAGGCCCTTTGTAGAATAACTCAAACTGGTTTGGGGAGCACTATCACATCTTAAATGTCATCTTTATCAAGAGCAGGAAGAAAGGAGACCCTTATTTAGGGATTCATACAGGAGTTTGGGTTAATTCTGTTTTACCCTCTGTTTTTATTAATTGACCTTTGAGAAAACCTGAGCAATCAACTCAGATGTAGAAACCTGCACTGCAGAGATCTTCATTTGATCAGGTGAGTCCCGCCCTCCACATGAAGATGAGTAGTGTGGCAGAAGACAGTCTCTCATCTGGCAATTTCTTGAACAGAAATCAACTTCTTTCTGTGTTCATGCATCACATTACACAGAGGATATTTATTTAGCTATCTATCTATCTATTTGTTTATGCATTGAATAGGAACTCTTTCACCATTCAGAAATAAAGTGGAACCAGCAAACATTTTATAGAATAGATTAGAATATTTAAGCTGGAAGGGACCATCTAGTTGAGCTCCCTGACCAATTCAGGGCTGACCAAAAGTTAGAGCATGCTATTAAGGGCATTGTCCAAATGCCTCTTAAACACTGGCAGGCTTGGGTCATTGGCCATCTCTCTAGTAAGTTTGTTCCAGTGTTTGACCACCCTCTTGGAAAAGAAAAGCTTCCTAATGTCATAGAATGGCAGAATGTTTTGGGTTGGAAGGAATGTTAAAGATCATCTAGTTCCCTTGTCATGGACCAGACCGGGTTACTCAAAGACCCATCCATCTTGGTCTGGAACACATCCACTGATGGAGCATTCACAACTTCTCAGTGTCCAGCCTAAACATCCCCTGGCACAGCTTTGAACCACTCGTATATGTCCCGTCATTGAATAGAGGGAGACAAGATCAGCACTTCCCTCTCCATTTCTCAGGAAGCTGTAGAGAGCAAGGAGGTTGCCACTCAAGCTCCTTTTGTCCAAACTAGACAAGCCCAAAGTTCTTAGCTGCTCCTCATATGACATTCCTTCCAGTCCTTTCACCAGTTATGTTGCCCTCCTCTGAACACATTCAAGGACTTTCACATCCTCCTTAAATACAGGGCCCAGAACTGTACGCATACAAAAGGTGAAGATGCACTGATGCTGAGTAGAGAAGGATAACCACCTCTTTTGACTGGTTGGTTATAGTATGTTTGAATACATCTCCATTAATGATATGGATGATGGGGCAGAGTGTACCCTCAGCAAGTTTGCAGATGACACCAAACTGGGAGGAGTGGCTGATATACCAGAAGACCAGGAGGTTGTACTGCCATCCAGAGGAACCTCAAATGGCTTCAGAAATGGTCTGTCAGGAACCTTACGTATAGTTCAACAAGAAGTGCAAAGTCCTGCACCTGGGGAAGAACAGCTCCATGCACCACTATATGCTGGGGTACATCCAGATGGAAAGCAGCTTGGCAGAGAAGGACCTGGATGTCATGGTGGACACCAGGTTGAACATCAGTCAACAATGTGCCCTTGCTGCACACAATGTACCCTGGTATCCAAGGCTGCATTAGGAGAACTGTGGCCAGTAGGTTGAGGGAGGTGATCTTTTCACTTTATCAGCACCGATGAGGAGTACTGTGTCCAGTTCTGGGCTCCTTAGTATAGGAGAGAGTATGGACATAGAGGAGAGAGTCCAGTGAAGGACCATCAAGTGATGATTCTGGGACCAGAGCACCTGATACGTGAGGAAAGGCTGAGAGAGATGTGATTGTTCAGAAAGGAAACATCAAGAAACATTTTACTGTGAGGATGACTGAATGCTGGCACAGATTGCTCAGAGAGGCTATGGAGTTGTCTTTGGAAATGTTGAAAATTGTCCAGAAACAGTGCTGGGCATCTGGCTTTAGGTGGCCTTGTTTGAGCAGAGCAGTTGGACAAGGTGACCTCCAAATGTTCCTTCCAACCACAATAATTTTGCAGTTCTGTGATTCTGTGAAAATTAACTTCACAGTCTGATAAACTCTTTCCCTCTTCATGCTCCTTATCTGCATATGCCCATTTCCTCCTCCTATTAGATGCTTCATTTGCACACAAAAGTTGACAACATAGTAATATTACCAATTTCATAATATTTTTTTATTTAAAAGAGTGTGCTAAACCCATTAAAAAGCAGTCAGAAAATACTCTTCAGACACTGACAGGAATCTTCAGCATATACCTCTCAAAAGACCCACACCAAAAAGAAAGTGAAAAGCTAAAGCATACGTATATTTACTAAAACATCCTCTGGAGCTATCAATGTATCAAGTAGAAACACCAGTGAGAACTGGAACCAATCAAAATGAGAAGCAGCTAATTTTTTATAGGATACTAAACCTATAGAATAGGAAACCAACTCTTTCTTTCCCCTATAACAGAAATGACATTAAGGTTGTAGCTGCCTTATCTGTTGTGAGGACACTTGAGGTGGAGCAGAAATAACTTTGTACTGTTTTTTTCTCTCTGGTTCTTAACAATTCTTTTATTTCTCAGAGCAGAAGTTTGTGGTGTAACACTGCTGTTACCATGCTATTATTGATAAAATCCAAGTCCCAAAAGGGAGAGGGTGCATCCTTCTTGTCATCTTAGATTTATGTCATGGAAGACTCTGATAAATAGAGGCAGTTCTGTGCTAGACTTCAAAAAACATTACAACTTTTACACTGAACCCTTATCAGAATACTCCCTCAGGAGGAAAAAAAACCCAAACAAACAAACCCAAAACCAAACAAAAAATCCAAACCAAAATGAAACAAAACAAACTTCCCTCAGAATAAATAGATTTCCATGCCTGCTCTAGATTTTGTTTACATTTTTCATTTGCAACAGAAAGCAGAGGAAACAGCAAAGGAAAGAAATCCTGACAAGGTCAAGGCCAGTCATCCTCCTTAACTATATGTGCACATTTCCTTGGTGCATGGGACCATGTTTTTCCAGTCTTTCCCTCTAAAACAGTCAAGATCTGACAGTCTTTGCAGGCAACATCAATCTGTTGGTAGTCAGCAGCAGGGTCATGTTAAAAGAGGTCTTTCATTTGTGCTGGAAGTCAAAGAACAATCCCAGTTCCTTCCTTCTCCTCTGTCTGTGCCAACTTTGGCCCTTTCTGGAGCTTGTTGTCCCCTGCCAGCTCCCCCAGCTTTGCCGAGGGGCTCAACTGTGTCCTGCTGTGGGACCACTGGAGCTGGCTGGAACCAGCTGTGTCCATTCCATGTCTGTTTGAATATTTTGGGCTGTTTGAAGTGAAAGAGGCACTGTGCTCAGCCCATTTCTTATAAGCACTTACAAAGGACATCACAAACCTTTAATGCACGTCAGAAAATACAGGAAAATGCATCCAGATTTCTTTTGCTCGTTATGGCATTGACCATTTCCTTGGGGAAAACACAAAAGGCTGTATTCAGGATTTAAAGGTCAGGCCTGAAAACGCGTACACAGACATGTAGTCTCTTGTCTACCTTGACACCACTTAGCAAATACTTTGTGACTTTTCAAAAAAAAAAAAAAAAAAAAAGGATTTTTGGAAGGTGAGTAAAATTAAAGTTTGAAGAACCTCTTTCTCTTTCTTTTTAAAAATGTGTATTTTCTAGATAAAGATCACCAATCCAGACAGTTAGTTTTCTTCCCCCTTTTCATAAATGGCTGCTTTCTTTTCTTCTCCATTTAGTCACATCTGTCCCTCTTCTCTCAGCAACTGGGCAACAAAGCAAAAAAGCTGCACAGAAGTTGAGCAGGGTGGCAAAACATGCCCTCCTCAGTTAGGACTGAGCTGTTACCTGTGGTTCTCTCCAAGCTTTATGATGAATATTTTCCCTGTATTCAACGTGCTGTAGGCCCCTGATCATCTTAGTTGCCTTCCACTGGACTGTCACTGGCTTGTTCACAGAAGTAATGATAATTAGTAGCCTGAGATCACTCATGAGGTATCAGCACTATTCAGCAGCTCTCATATATGGGGGGAAGTTCAATGGTACACAGAAAAGCTAAGATCTGCCATGTGCAGTTTCTTCCATTTCTAAGCTATGGCTCAGTACTGATCAAATTCTGTGAAAATCATTGCTTTTCAGAATCACATTAAGTCGGTCTTGCCAAGACCATCTAGTTTATCCTGCAGCAAAACAATGCCTTAAAATTTCCAAAATGATGAGTCTTGCTAAAAAAACAAAATAAAATTCAACCAAAAACTAGAGCACAGAATCACAGAATGGTAGGGGTTGGAAAGGACTTCTAGACATTATCTAGTCCAACCCCCCTGCCAAGGTAGGTTCACCTAGAGAAGGTCACACAGAACACATCCAGGAGGGTTTTGAATGTCACCAGAGATGGAGACTCCACCACCACCCTGGGCAACCTGTTCCAGTGCTCTGTCATCCTCAAAGCAAAGAAGTTCCTCCTCATGTTTAGATGGAACTTCCTATATTCAAGTTTGTGTCCATTACCCCTTGTCCCTGTCACTGGGTACCCATCCTCCTGACACCCCATCCTTTAAATACATAGAAGATCTCCCCTTAGTCTTCTGACTAAAAAGACCCAATTCCCTCAGCCTTTCTTCATGAGAAATGTTCTAGTTTCCTAAGTGTCTTTGTAACCCTTTGCTGGACTTTCTCCAGCAGTTCCCCATTCTTCTTGAACCAGGGAGCCCAGAACTGGACACAATATTCCAGATGTGGCCTCACCAGAGCAGAGGGAGAGGAAAACCTCCCTTGAACTGCTTACCATACTCTTCTTAATGCACCCCAGGATGCCATTTGCCTTCTTGGCCACAAGGGCACAGTGCTGGCTCATGGTCATCCTCTGTCCACCAGGACTCCCAGGTCTCTTTCCACAGAGCTGCTTTCCAGTAGGTCAGCCTCTAATCTGTAGTGGTGCATGGGGTGCACTCCCGAAGTGCAGCACCCAACACTGTCCTTGTTGAATTTCATAAAGTTTCTCTCAGCCCAACTCTCCAGCCTATCCAGATCTTGCTGAATTCATCTGCTTTAAGAAAATCTTCAAAATGCAACTAAGGTAGAGAACTCTAAGCACTGAATATCCAGTTATACATATTTTGATTTCTCAGATTACTGAAGGTGGTTCTCTCATGTGTGTCTATATAAAAATATACTTTTATATGAATAAAATATAAAATAGAAGTATATTGGTAACTTTCTGAAGTATTTTGGAAGGAAAGTAATACACACTTATTTTTAGATATGTTATTTCTTTATATAACTTTTGAGCAGTGATACTCCATATTTTTATTTACACATGGGAGAATAGTTTTATGTACGATTTGGAGCTATACACATAACAGACATGCACTGACATAGACACACATAAAGACAGACTCCACTAAAGAACTGAATAAATTGATTTATCGCTCCTTTTCTTTTGGATTTCAATGTCAACAAATAGAAACTCAATTATTAGCATGGAGATAAATTTTCCTAAATGACTCCTTTAGCCATTTTTATGACAATGCTGACAGTGTTATTACTGAGAACACCCCGCTGAACAGTATATTCCTGCTTTTAGTATGAAACAAAGACAAAAAGCTAGAAGAAAAAAAGATAGGGTTTTCTTTTGTGCATCTCTTTTGGTTATGTGCTTTTTATGCAAATATCTCATAGTTTTCTACAGTAATGGTACCATTAAATGCCTTGAGATTATTTGTAAGGGAAAAGTGTTACCTTGAGATTAAGATATAAAGTACTAAGTGCATTTTTAGGAACAGAGAAGATTTCTCTTTAAAGAAGTTAATGTTCCAAAGAAAGCTTTGTTTATTTGAAAGGTTTTATGGTTGTGCTGTTTTCTTCACTTAGCACCTTAATTCTCACGAACCATACGGCTGTCCAGATGTTTAAAATAAAAAGCCCATTTGGGTATTATCAGACATTACTGAGAAAAGATATACAGACATGATGTTTAGCTATGCAACATAAATTCTCAGAGTGTGTAGTACCCAATAAACATCATACCCTAGATCTGATGAAACTGAACCCATAAATCATAAAAACTAGACAAAGGTCTCATAATACTATTTACCTCTAGCCAGCTGCCATCTGAATAGAATCTCCTAGCCAGGGTAATTTTTTTTTTTTTTTCTTTTTTCATTATTCTCACCAAGTTATTATTGGGAAATGTGTTTACCAGGGGTGAATATGTTTCTGCCCAACCCAGATGCACTTTTCAGATGTTCTTGTTGCTTGTAATGCCTAGAGAATAGGGTTGCCTAACATCTAAAATACATACATTCTCCTTATTGCCTGAATCTTTCATCTCCTCTCCTCCAGGGTTGCCTAATATGCTCACCAAGCTATTATTGTTTTGCTTCAGATAGCCTGGCCCACTTGCCGAGTTTCATTTGCTGTCACACAGTCACAAATTACAGCATTTACTTCACGCTACCGGCATTCCAAAGTATCAGTTTGTGCTTGCTGAACTGGAGAACATGATGATGGATCAAGGCACATTTGTGATAATCCATTGCAAGTTGATTCTCCAAAGAATGCAGCACGGTAGCAGTTTGTGACATTTCCTTGCCATTTTAATTTGCTTATGCTGATTTCTAGTAATTCTTTGCTATCCCAGGCTTTGTTTCAGTCACAGCAGTTTGGTCTCACTTTTCATCCTTGCTTTTTGACAGACCATAAAAAAAACCAACCAAACAAAAAAACCAGACAGAAAGGTGATTTTTGGATCTAACTTTTTTTTAACCTTCATAAACAAATCTTTAGAGCTAGCCAGATTTTCTGCAGGTGTAAATCACTCTAGCTCCACTGTGTATACCACTTTACACCAGCTGAGGCTACAATACAAAACTTCTAAAATGCCAGCAATGTAGCTGCTGTCTAGACTTCAGTTTCAGCCATGGACTCATCTCCTAAAGGAATCAGTTACACCACATTATCTACATTCGCTGACAAATTGCATCTTCTGCTTCAAATCCTTTCAACAATATTTGCTTCTGAATGTATGAGAATTCAACTTTGCAGTGGGCAGTGAATGTACATTACATGGAAATTGATTAGCATGTGTTCAAAGAACACTTTGGTTGACAAATCCTGAAGGAATGGCTTGGCATTCATCTTTTACTTTATATGCTTCAGTAGTGATTCAGAGTCTGGATTACAGACCACATCCCCACTACTGTAGCAGCTGTGACTACACAGAACATGAGAGTTCTCCCTTCTTCAAGAGTTAATTTTTAATGCTAATTTAACATTAAGATTCTTCAAATTCATCCATATAATTGAAAAACTTTAATTCCATACTAATTTTATTTTAAATCCACAAGAACAACAAAATCATGCAGTGATGCAATGGACACAATATGGTCAATTTGTCAAAACTGCTTCATTTTTTATTGTCACAACAGGTAGCGTAACTGTCATTGCTGGGAAAATTTAAACTTGGGTATCCTTAGTTTTGTCTGTTCAAATAACTGACATTGAGATTGTGATGCAAATCAAATGCAGGGGAAAAAATGGCATTGGGCATCAACTCCTTTAGGAGTGCAAAGCCTCACTTTCAAGTTTCTCTCTGATCCTTCAGAGAAACTCCACTGCCATTTTGCTCAAAGTGCCCACTTTTCTCCTCTCAATAAAGTTTAAGCTGATGTGCCTGTATGGAGGAACATTAGTATGTCATAAGGAAGACTTGCATGATGAAGGCTTGTGACTTAAGGCCCTAAAATAGCAAGGTCACGAGTTTGTTGTGCCAGCATTCAGAGTTAAAAGTTGCCTATTTAGCTAGAGACTCCCATACTATCACATCTAAGTTAGGACTTTGTTTAGCTTACAGCCCCTGAGGTGTACCTTGGAAATATGGTGAATGTAAGAAGAGACAGTTTTTTCTGCTGTCAGGATAGTTTGGATTTGCTGGACCATCTGGGCTGTGGTCTGGTATCCTGTTTTACTGAACCATTTATACTGTCTTCTAAAGAAAAATCTTGCCAAGCTGAGCTAATCAAGGACTGCAATTATTGTTCTTAATTAATAGTAATCATAAGAATGTGTAATTTTACCAGTTAAAATATTTGAAGCTTTGTTTCTTCTTTTCATGAGAACAAATAACTATAAAATCAACCACTGTACTGAAAAAAAAATAAATAGAGAACTTAATCTCAGAAAGGCATTCAGACCACAGGAGTATGTAAGTGGACTTCTGCAAAGCTTTGTTCACTGCTTTGACCACAGAGAAAGGGTACAGTAACTCCAAGATTTGTTTAGTCATATAGAGCAACAAGATTCCAGTGAAATGAATCTGGGCTTCTAGGTCTAAAACCATGCCTGGCTTTGGTGACCAGCAGATAGGAACTGTGGGAGTATCATAGGTGTGCAAAGTCATAGGTGATCTGGGGAATATGAATAGGGAATGGTTATCCTCCCTCTTTTTGCAGCACAGATGCTACCAGACACCAAAAGCAACAGTTGTCAGATTCAAAGCACACAAGAGGCAGTGATTCTGCACACAAGGTGAAGCTGAACCTCACAAGGTCTTACTCTGGATCTGGAGGCGTCTAAATGCTGCAGGATCTTTATTTGCTCATTTACCAAAAACTTCTTACAGCTTGAAGGTCCTCTTCAATGCCACAGGACATTTCTGTCCTCACAGGGCTGTGATATTTAATATTCAGCTCCTTGTGCTTCATCAGGATCCTTCCTGCAGGAGTGTGGCCCATTAAAGATTCCCACAGAAAGCTTCACACAAGGCAAAAGTTTGATACATCAAATTTCTTCTCTCAATCTTGAGCTTTTCTTCTGTAATGACTTTCCCATGAGGTGGGAGAGTGCAGGCTGATATCCACCTCTACCTGTAGATATTCAGTCCTACTTCTCTCATTTTCTGAGAAAGCTACTTAAACTGTCCAGATGATCAGAGTAGAATGAGAGAATTTGTGCATATTTGTCATTCTTTATGCCCTCCTTAGGAAAGAAATCTACTAGATAGCTAAATAAAAAATGAAACCCAGCAGAGCACAAATGGGAGCAGAAGTCTGTAGCCTAGTGATTAGGACCCCCTGGAGACCTAATTTACTCCTCCAACAATACTATTATAGGTAAAAACTGTTACAGGGTAAAACACAGAATATTCACTTCTTTTTTCGCTCTGATGCAAAATGTCCAAGTGTGCTCTCTTTTCACAGGAAAGATGTTCTGAGCAGACAGTGTCCACATATAGAGATGATTTAACAGGATCTTCCTGTCTAACAATGCTTTGTAGTAATAGATTCTAGCAGATGTTAAAACTACTGTTAGCTCACATATTTGTCACTGTCCACTAGTGGTTCTGGTCTTTACTCAAACCAGAAAGCTATGGCTGATCTTACCAAACATCTAAAAGTGACCAAGTAGTAAGTAAGCAGATTCCCCAATCTGCTGAAGGTGCTAGGTTACCAAGATTTCCAAATAAAAATCAGCAGCAGCTACAAAACCAAAGAAATGCAAGTTAAAAGCAACTTTTAGATCCTAAAGAAGGCTTCTTTAGATGCAAGCTCTCCACATTGCCACGTACTATCAATTTTACCATTTCCAAATGACTAACAGGGACAGCTAGCAGACACAACAGTTTACACATCAATTTCTGTGCTTGCTTTGAGATCTCCTGAGAACTTCTAGGTCTGTCAGAGGACTCCTTGGGAGCTCTTTAAAGTCTAGGGTGCCAGCTGAGGCTGGGAAAGGATAGCTACAAGTGGCCTCAATTTCCAATAAGCTCTAGTATCTGCTACTGATCTCTGCCACATGTTCTTGATCTGAGACTGCTTTGAACTTTTTTCCCCAACAGCTAATTCTTGGTCAGGGTGTGTCAAAGACCTTTTCAACAAATGCTAGAAAGAGGCCCCTATAGCTGTTTGCCTTAGAGTACAGCTCTGAGATGCACCAGTTGGTGCAGAAAGGGGCACAGAAAAGACCAGAAAGTCTTCTGTGGTCATAGTACACTCAGCAGTGATGGTGGTGTGCAGCAGGGTATAGTCCCCAGCATCCACTAAAGCAACCATCCTGGTACATCAGAAACTTTGACTGAGGTCCTGAGGGAGGACACAGATTTCTGTGAGGATGGTCAAATGCTGGCAAAGACTCTATAAGCTCTCTGGACAACCTTTCTCCTTGGAGTGTTCAAAACTCTGTGGAACATAGCTCTGAGCAACCCATTCCAAGTAACTCTACTTCAGGCAGAGGTTTGGACTATACAATTTCCAGTGGCACCTTCCAATCTCAACTATATTGATTCAGGAAATATAAATAGCACTTCTGAACAAATCTTGAGAGAAGAAGAGTATTTCCACCACCTCAGCTCATAGAACTTTCTACTGAAGTTACATATAAATGTCTCTTCTCTTCGTATGAAAAATTAAAGTCATATAAATCTCCCTAGAATTACATTTTCCAGTCTACTTATACCTCTGGTCTTTCTTAGGACCTTTGAACTAGTAATTCCCAAGTATACTCATTTTTACCTTAGTGTAGAGTTCATCAATATGTTTTTCATGGACCTCAAGCCCATAGAGGCCTCTAACCTTTGTATGAATGATTTACTGTTCAAATGTTCCCCTTCATAAGAGAGCTCATTACAACATTAATTCTATCCAGAACTGCCTGCTGATCTCGCATGTTTCACTGCTAACCTTCCAGATCATTACACATTTTTACCTCAATGAAATACTGAGATGTCTATTCCTTGGCTAAATCTCTGTGGTTTCTTTCTCCTCTAAAGCTCCTTATGTTATTGTCTACATTTAGCCCGTACCCAGGGCTAAGCTATAACAGTTGTTATATCACATGATGACCACTGCCGAGGCAAGAATGGAGACTAGGAAAAGCCAAGGAAACTGACAAGTTGAAACAAAAATAGACTTAACAAAACAGAAAAAATAATACCCACATAAACCAAACAAAGTTATACTCAGCCTAGCAAACGAAGACTGGTCGCAGTAAATGGGAAGGTAGTCCTCAGTAATAGGAAGAGCATTACAATCAGAAGAAGTCTAAGCAAGAGCAGGAGCCCAATCAGAAAGCTCCCTCCCCCCTAAACTACCCTCTTTATACTGTGACATTTATGGGATGTATATTGTATACACCTAAGCCAACTTGGGTCAGCTGCTTTGGCTGACTCAAAATTGCTAACAGCTTGCAGCTGGCCTAGGATTCTGTCCCAGTGAAACCAGGACAGTTTTAAAGAACCCACATTTTCTCCAGGGAAGTTAATGGTGGCAACAATCTTTCACTGAGCATTAGGTTAGACTGCATGACCTGCAGACATCCTTTCAAACTAATATTTCTATGACTCTGAGAAATCTATTACCCTGATTCTAGACTTTTTGTCCTGAAATCTAACCTCATTTTTTATAAAATTTATGTTGCCATTTCTTATCTTGTCTTCCATGGATATTTATTTCCTCTCTTTGGTAGCACACTATGGACTTGAAGACTGTTAGCAGGTATGCTTCCAGTCTTTTACTCTTTTGTCTGAATGGTTTTTTTCAAACTTTCCTAAAATATCACACTTTTTGGATATGTGTTCACTCTCACTCCTGTCCTCTGGCTTTTGTCCATAGCTCTCTTGGATATGTTGTTTAGAAGAGGCCTCCCCAGTGCTGAATAAATTGAAAGGATAAAAGCATATGATTTTGAAGGTTATACTACAGATTTTTCAGTCATGCTGGAGGGAGGGGGTCTGAGGAGCATGACAGTGTTCACTTGTGACCCACTATAACTTCTAAATACTCTTTTGCATAACGGCTGCTCAAGCAGCTGGTCCCTATTCTGATTTTTTACAGCTGATTATGCTTGTGAAGTGTTGTACTTTGCATGAGTCCCTACTGAATTCCATCATATTTTTCCAACCGTATCTCTCGTGTCTCAGCATAATTTTGAATTCCAGTCTTGTTCTTGAGCTTCTTGAAGCTTGTTGTCACCTGCAGATTTAATAAGTACACTTTCCATTTCATCATCTGGGTCATTAACAAAAGTATTGAATAGCTCCAAAATGAAGGCAGACGCCTGTTGGATCCTGCCCAGCACTCCCCTCTGTTTGGCCTATGAACTGCTGACAAATAATCTCTGAATACAGCTTTCTAATTGTTTTCTCACCCACTCTGTGGTAGTTTCACTTAACACAGATTTTTCCAGCTTATTTAGGAAAATAGCTACCAAGCCTATGTCAGAAGTCTTACCAAAGTTAAAATATGTTTCCAGTTTCTGCTCAATCCACAAACCATTTTATAGAAGAAGGGAAAAAATAGAAAAGGTTCCTTTGACATGCTTTCTTCACAACAAATCTTGACTAGCTCTTACTCCTTGTTATTTCCTAGGTGCTTACAAAGAGCTTGTTAGATTTTGCAGCTCTTTTTGACTGCACAAATCAGTCGCAAGCTATTGCTTATCATTTCATGTATTCTTTAACAAAAGCAATGTTAGCTTTTTAAAAAATGACAGGTGAGTAAAATTTGTCTTTAAATTATGTTGCAATACCCATTATCTCCATGCTAATGATGCTTTAGTGTTCTGTGGTGAGCAAGTGCTGTTGAACATAAATATCTAGGTTTATGCATAGAGATGCAAAGCGTATTTTGTATCTATGCATATATAGCACCTCAAAGAAAACAACTTTGCAGAGATGGAAATATCTTTTAATTGTAGAGTCAGTTGAAAAAGAAGGGGGGAGGGATAATTGCATCTTAGACATACATATGATAGCAGAAAAAGCTTTATGGTTATTTCAATTGCCAGTTGTTCCAGTCATGGAGACAGAATAGCATGAAGGAAGTCAGTATTCTTGTTCTATGCATACAGTTTTTGTATCTATGTTTTGTATCTAAGTTTGGATGCTAAGCTTTTAATACAGCCAGGGTGATTAATACACCTTTGAGTGATTCTTTACTTAGGACCCAAACTACAAGTCTAAAGTCAGAGGGCATTAGTCACCTTCATTGGTCCTTTTCTTCTTTTCATGCTGCCTTATCCTCAACCAACTCTCCCTCAACTTCGCATTTTCATAACTCTCAGGTTACTAGGCTTGGATCTCAGCCTAAATGTACAATGTTGAATAGATCGCATCTAAATCTCTGATTGCAAGTTCCTTTGCTTTATTGTTACTACCACGAGCAGGATGAGGCTTAATAGTTTGTTCAAGATTTCATTTTTATCCACATTTATGCTGGGTCTTGCTTCTTCAGGGAAATCAAAAGCTGGCAGCGCTCACCACACTGCAGTTATAGGTTAAACTGGTGGCAAGGCATGATTAAGTTTATAAATATTTCCAAGTGTTATTTACTACTGTCCTTTGCTGCTGTTCATATGACACTCAGCAGTGAATCTCTTTGGGGGATGCTCATGGGATGCTCATTTCACTCTAATTGCTCTGTGTGGGGGGAAATAACTGTACATGGCAGGACTCCACCATTGCTTTCGCTTGTTTAACTCACCAGGCCTTAAGTTGTGTCAAACCACAAAGAATGAACTGGGAGAAATATTAGTGTAACAACTCTCTAATGTGTTATCAGGAAGGTCCATGATATTGTATTAGGCTGTCTTTGCCAGACTAAATTAAGCATGACCCTAGTAAATAGCTACTGTGCTCAGCACTGGTGAGGCTTCAGTTTTGGGCACCACAGGATAAAGAGACATTGAGGTGCTGGAGCGAGTTCAGAGGACAACAGATATGGTGAAGGGTCTGGAGGAAATATCTGAGGTCCTCTTCTGCTCACAGTAACACTGCAATCTCTAAATCTTAGTATGAATCTCACAAAGTACATGGATAAAACACTGAGGGCACCAGATGCTGCATTGCTCTACAACCACCTTCATTTCCTTCCTAACATCCATAGTAATGCCAAAGCACCGGAGCTTTATTTGGCACTGGTGAGACCGAAGCTTGAGCACTGGGTTCAGTTTTGGGCACCATAGGATAAAAAAGACATTGAGGGGCTGGAGTGAGTTCAGAGGAGGGCAAAAGAGCTGGTGAGGGGTCTGGAGAAAAATGTCTGATGAGGAGTAGCTGTGGGACCTGGGGTTGTTTAGTCTGGAGAAGAGGAGGCTGAGAGGAGACCTTACTGCTCTCTACAGCTCCCTGAAGGGAGGTTGGAGTGAGGTGGGTGTTGGTCTCTTCTCCCAGGTGACTGGTGATAGGACAAGAGGAAATGGGCTTAAGTTGTGATAGGGGAGGTTTAGGAATACTAAGAAAAATTTCTTTGCTGAGCGAGTGGTGAGGCCTTGGAACAGGCTGCCCAGGGAGGGAGTGGAATCACCATCCATGGAGGGGTTTAAAAACCATCTGGATGTGGCACTTCATGACAAGGTTTAGTGGTGTTGATGATGTTTAGTAGAGGTTTGGACTTAATGATCTTGAATGTCATTTCCAACCTTAATGATTCTATGATACAGTTTCCTGTCTTGATCTCCTTGCTTTCTCAAAGTTCAGCAACAGTCCAGTCTACTCAAAATGGCCATATACATGATGCAGCCTGTTCCCCATCAGGGATTAACTCTGAATCAGCCAGAGGTATGCTTTAGGAATGGAGAATACCAACCACATCTTACATAATTTAAGGCAGCAAACAGAGTTAAATGTTGGAGAAGTGGAGATATAGGAGTTGAAAAGGAAAAAAACACTAGCAGTGCCTACCTTGCACCTACAGAATACTGAAGAGGAGCCAAAACAAAAGAAAATGATTAAAAAAAAAAAAAAAAAAATCTCACCATAACAAATGGGTGTTTCTTGAACTATATATAAGTACTGAAGATTTAAAAATCTCTATACAAATCTGTAAGAACTAATTAAAAAAAGATTAGATAAATAAGGTTATTGAGAGGACATGAGCCTTACTTCTTTATTCATTTATTATCTCATGCTAATGAATAATTGTAATAATTCTGATTAAAAGAAATAGATTGGAACAAATCCTTTTACTAAAGTCAGAATCCTAAGAGAATCAAACTACATTATTTTCAATATAAAATAGAAAAATAAAACCTGCCCTGCACATATAAGAAAGACTGAAATTCAACCTCAGATTTTGCATAAAAAGCT